>KZ308712.1:247328-308365 GCA_000376725.2 Ladona fulva | reverse complement strand
GTTAGGTGTAAGAAAGGCCCACATGGGTCTATCGTTGCTGAAGAAAGAGTTTGATAATAATAATAATAGTAATAACAATAATAATACTAATAAAAGAATTAGATGCAAAGACAAGTCGTTTCAAGAACTCTTCCTTCCCTCGAACGATATGCGAGAACAACGAGTCAATGAATTCTTCTTCGAACGTTCAGTATTTGCACCCTCTGCCACACGCCGAAAGGCGTCTTTATAGATATATAAACCCTTAATTGGCGAGGATAGGCCCATGTAAACCTCTCTTCCACCTAACCCCGTATGTCATTGTGATATGTACAAAATATAATTACAACTAAAAGAATGAGTGCTGTATGGGAAAAAATCATTGCAACTGAAGGTTGACAAAGAAAAAACCCACGTTGCGGGGAAACACCCACAGAGAAGGGGGTGAAAAAAATATATGAAAACAGTAAATGCATGTAAAGACAATATATCATACAATAAATTTTGCGTAATCAAGAATTTAAGTTTAAATGTTGTCAAAATGCAAAGAATGTAAGTTTAAATGTTACAGTTACTCCAGCTACCAGTCTTGCAGGGTATCACTCTAAATGTACTGATACACCGGTAAAAAATGAGGGTGAAAAGCCATCGAATACACGGAACGTAGATGATTACGTCATCGACCAATGGCACTTTCCCCATCATCTACACCTTCCTTAAGATCTCAATAGGCAATCAAAAGCATATCAATCTCAATGTTTCCGCATTTCACACTCTTAAACTGCATTTGTACAAGAAACTGTATTGCAGGATGAATAAGTATCCCACATTCCGCAGAGGCTTTGTCTTAGCAGAAAACAGGCAAACAAATATTTTTTCTTACTTTTATGCATTTCTGTTGCTTTTAGGTGTCGGTCGTAGGGAAATTGAAAATGCAATCAAAACCTCGAATCTGCGAAAGTGGCGCCGCAGCGGAAACCGGTTAACTATAGCAACCGACGGGAGCCAACGTGTATGAACTATATCGCTTCGTCAGTTTTAATACAAATATGATATTAGAGCTGTGGCAACTCCAACAAAGTTCCAAGACATTTCACCAGGTGGCTCAGAAGTCTCTTCAAGGACGCGCAATGCAGGAAATCTAGAATGGTATGGGAAATTTCTCTAAACTGAGATTCGTTTTAAACTAATGCATAAAATCTTTATGATTGCGATAACGCAATAAAATGCTGATTAATGCATTTCCGCCGGAAACAATTTCAAGTTAAAAGAAGTATATGCTACATACAATTTCCTGACTTCCCTTGACTTTCGTTTTTTCAGAAGACATTTTTAACATCAGGTAATTTTACTAAAGGCGGAATAATTTAAGCCTACATTTTAACAACGATACATTGGACATTTTCAGAGGTAATACACTTTGGATATGAAAAAGAAACCGTAATATTACAGGAGTTACTCTTTCGAAATAATTTTAATTTCAAATTTCGATAGGAAGAAGAACGGGTAGTTAAGACTGAAATTCCAATTTCAATTAAAAACAATTTTTCATTGAGTTACAACGAATGATCATAAATACTAGAATACAAACATGGAAACTTAAGACTATCGTGTAATCACCGCTCCACCAAGCGGAAGTTTCTCGGACTAAATAGACATGTACATACATGCCGCGAACACGAATTGATTGTTTACCTCTGGCAAAGACTGAGAAATCATGGGATGATCCATATAAAATGCGTGTCCTGTCACTCTTAGTGATGTTGCTTTAAGCGCTGATGGGGAAAAATTAGATCACGATAAAGTACTAAATGACATATAGTCAAAATTCACAATCATAAGTTTTTATGAATTTAATATTTATCGATAAGCTAGAGAATCGTTCTAGAAACGAAAATATGATTCGAAAACTCGATACATCGAGGAATACGAGGTAATTTAAAGGATTTGAACATAAAAACTCTTCACCTTAGCATAAAATACAATGTCCTACAAGGATATGGACAAAATAAATAGAATATAACAAACTTATAAACAACAAAGGCATTGAAATTTGCGGTGTTATAGATAATGAAATACACACGAAAAGTAATTAAAAGGCATTTTCGGTTCACCCATACTTTTTTAACTCCAATTTTTAACCCTAAAGGAAATATTGAATACGCATTAAAAGCAATACAATTTAGGGGGAAAATCCGTAAAGAAAGACTGTTCACTGCATATGAGAGAACCTTATCAGCTTAAGATTGAAAAATTAATAAATTGATGTATATACAGTTATACCTCAAGTAACGAAGGTAACTTATTACGGGATTATCCTCGTTAGCGGAAATGATACCTCCATACAACATACGTTGACGTATGGTAAATTACACCTAAGCATTGCCTAACACTTTTAATGTCACTGGGATGCAAGATAAGACAATGACCACACTTTCGCCAATACAGGTTTTTTACGCACACAATAAATGCGTGACCATCCTCAGAAACATTCGTTGGTCCAGATATCACTGTTCTTGAATTGTTCTGCGGTAAGAATGTCGGGCGTTATATATTGGAAGAAGAAACCATTCTCATTGTAGGGTACAAATGGTTCTAGATTAGATATACTGAGTACATTAGTAACGGTATTTCCCTCAGAGGTAGCAGAAGAGTAGTAATTACTACTATATGATACTTAAATGTAGATTATTATTTATCAAAACTTAACAATTGTAAATGATCTTTATTTGCTCTCCTTCCGTATCAAAACAACACAAGAGAAAACTATCCGAAGTATACTGTTTTTTCGCCTACTCTTCTCCTTCATCATTTTCAACAATAAGACCCCACCCATAGTTGAAGACCACGCACACTCCATGCAACGCCATTATAGGACGGGACGAAAATGTCGACATTCAAAATCAAACTTATGTCACACCTGATTCTATTATTTGATGTCTGTGTTTTCGAGGTTTTTTTTTCGCTCCCCTTCTCGTGCGAGCGTTTTCCCGCACCGTTCTTTAAAAGCCTTCAGCCGAGGAATTTTCCCCACACCCCCATTCTTTTCCTCCCGTTTTTTTAAAATGATTTATAGTTTCTGTAATTCTATGACTATGCCGTGCATGACTTCAGAGGTTAGGTGTAAGAAAGGCCCACATGGGTCTATCGTTGCTGAAGAAAGAGTTTGATAATAATAATAATAGTAATAACAATAATAATACTAATAAAAGAATTAGATGCAAAGACAAGTCGTTTCAAGAACTCTTCCTTCCCTCGAACGATATGCGAGAACAACGAGTCAATGAATTCTTCTTCGAACGTTCAGTATTTGCACCCTCTGCCACACGCCGAAAGGCGTCTTTATAGATATATAAACCCTTAATTGGCGAGGATTGGCCCATGTAAACCTCTCTTCCACCTAACCTCGTATGTCATTGTGATATGTACAAAATATAATTACAACTAAAAGAATGAGTGCTGTGTGGGAAAAAATCATTGCAACTGAAGGTTGACAAAGAAAAAACCCACGTTGCGGGGAAACACCCACAGAGAAGGGGGTGAAAAAAATATATGAAAACAGTAAATGCATGTAAAGACAATATATCATCCAATAAATTTTGCGTAATCAAGAATTTAAGTTTAAATGTTGTCAAAATGCAAAGAATGTAAGTTTAAATGTTACAGTTACTCCAGCTACCAGTCTTGCAGGGTATCACTCTAAATGTACTGATACACCGGTAAAAAATGAGGGTGAAAAGCCATCGAATACACGGAACGTAGATGATTACGTCATCGACCAATGGCACTTTCCCCATCATCTACACCTTCCTTAAGATCTCAATAGGCAATCAAAAGCATATCAATCTCAATGTTTCCGCATTTCACACTCTTAAACTGCATTTGTACAAGAAACTGTATTGCAGGATGAATAAGTATCCCACATTCCGCAGAGGCTTTGTCTTAGCAGAAAACAGGCAAACAAATATTTTTTCTTACTTTTATGCATTTCTGTTGCTTTTAGGTGTCGGTCGTAGGGAAATTGAAAATGCAATCAAAACCTCGAATCTGCGAAAGTGGCGCCGCAGCGGAAACCGGTTAACTATAGCAACCGACGGGAGCCAACGTGTATGAACTATATCGCTTCGTCAGTTTTAATACAAATATGATATTAGAGCTGTGGCAACTCCAACAAAGTTCCAAGACATTTCACCAGGTGGCTCAGAAGTCTCTTCAAGGACGCGCAATGCAGGAAATCTAGAATGGTATGGGAAATTTCTCTAAACTGAGATTCGTTTTAAACTAATGCATAAAATCTTTATGATTGCGATAACGCAATAAAATGCTGATTAATGCATTTCCGCCGGAAACAATTTCACGTTAAAAAAGAATTATATGCTACATACAATTTCCTGACTTCCCTTGACTTTTGTTTTTTCAGAAGACATTTTTAACATCAGGTAATTTTACTAAAGGCGGAATAATTTAAGCCTACATTTTAACAACGATACATTGGACATTTTCAGAGGTACTACACTTTGGATATGAAAAAGAAACCGTAATATTACAGGAGTTACTCTTTCGAAATAATTTTAATTTCAAATTTCGATAGGAAGAAGAACGGGTAGTTAAGACTGAAATTCCAATTTCAATTAAAAACAATTTTTCATTGAGTTACAACGAATGATCATAAATACTAGAATACAAACATGGAAACTTAAGACTATCGTGTAATCACCGCTCCACCAAGCGGAAGTTTCTCGGACTAAATAGACATGTACATACATGCCGCGAACACGAATTGATTGTTTACCTCTGGCAAAGACTGAGAAATCATGGGATGATCCATATAAAATGCGTGTCCTGTCACTCTTAGTGATGTTGCTTTAAGCGCTGATGGGGAAAAATTAGATCACGACTAAATACTCATACTAAATGAAATATAGTCATAATTCACAATCATAAGTTTTTATGAATGTAATATTTATTGATAAGCTAGAGAATCGTTCAAGAAACGAAAATATGATTCGAAAACTCGATACATCGTGAATACGAGGTAATTTAAAGGATTTGAACATAAAAACTCTTCGCCTTAGCATAAAATACAATGCCCTACAAGGATATGGACAAAATAAATAGAATATAACAAACTTATAAACAACAAAGGCATTGAAATTTGAGGTATTAACGAAAAGTAATTAAAAGGCATTTTCGGTTCACCCATACTTTTTTAACTCCAATTTTTAACCCTAAAGGAAATATTGAATACGCATTAAAAGCAATACAATTTAGGGGGAAAATCCGTAAAGAAAGACTGTTCACTGCATATGAGAGAACCTTATCAGCTTAAGATTGAAAAATTAATAAATTGATGTATATACAGTTATACCTCAAGTAACGAAGGTAACTTATTACGGGATTATCCTCGTTAGCGGAAATGATACCTCCATACAACATACGTTGACGTATGGTAAATTACACCTAAGCATTGCCTAACACTTTTAATGTCACTGGGATGCAAGATAAGACAATGACCACACTTTCGCCAATACAGGTTTTTTACGCACACAATAAATGCGTGACCATCCTCAGAAACATTCGTTGGTCCAGATATCACTGTTCTTGAATTGTTCTGCGGTAAGAAAGATTAAGCAATAATGCGTCTACTTTACGTGTGATCAAACTCTTATTACGACAAAGCGGAGATAGCCGGAAATTCGTCGAATTTCCCGCGAAAAGGAGAATCACTTTCACTTCCGGTACGCCAAGCACCGAACAAATCCAACAAAAGCGCGTCACGAAATGGCGCTAGTGACGCTTCCGCCCGAGTCCCTCTATTGAATACTCCAAGCAAAACTAAACAGACCGCTCTATCAGCTATTATTGTTCCGAGAATCAGAGGGTTTCAAATGCGCTCGATAAGGCGTAGGCCATCTTGGAAGTTCAACGGCTTCGGGACGATCAGCTGATTCAGCAACGGGAATCAGATTACGATCATTACATATGCGATTTTAACATGTTTGAAATGTAGCTTACGCACTTTAATGAAAGCCAACTATTTAACCAATCCTGTTCTGCTACATGGTTAAGTTGTTCCTGATAGATTCAAATTACCATTTTAAAGCTTGGCGGAAATAAACAAGTTTTGTTTGGAGCAAACCATAAAAGGTGAAGCATAACACACCAATTTTGAAAACAGAGCAATACAAAAATCAAAACGATGATTTTCAGTTATTATTCAAATTGAAAAATCCAGTGGTTTAAATTAACTGCGGCAAATGTGGCCGAGTGGAAGTCGAAGCTGACATTCATGATGCGAGCAATTTTCATAATGGAGGCGAAAAGTTCCGCTGATGGCGGTATACATGAGTGTTCTATCTTTCGATAGGTTCATGTGCCTTAGTGCTCCCTATTTAATGCCGTTTCAGTCGTTTCTTGGTAACTTATCCCACCTTTTATGTTATCTAACATCTTTTGCCTTTGTCTTCCTCTCTGTCTTTTCCCTTGCATTCTACTATGACGACAGTTATTCGATTCTCACGCAAGGATTTCAGAATGGCTTTGACGACACGGCATCGAAATACCGAGCAATTTTACGTCAGCTGTAAGCACTGCAGAGGAAAATATAGAGCTGAATCACATACATAAAACTTCACGCAAGTAACTTCATAGTTCAACATTAAATCCTTCCACTGTAGTTTCTTTAAGAAAGACGCGTACGTGAGATATAATTACTTAGTGAACGAAAACAGGTTTGCATAATTAAAACCGATGTCATAATTCAGCACATAACGAATGCTGAACCGATATTATTCCTTTATTACATCCAATTATCCGAAATGAGAGGTGGTTAGCATTTTAACCTACCAACGCGGAAATCCCAGGTTCGAATCCCGGCGAATCGGGTGTTTCCTATTACGGCACGGATATTTCTGTTGGTTTCTTGATGTAGCTTTCTCTACCTTCATTGTAAATCAACATCAACATCATGGTCAAAACATAACTAAAAATCTAATCAAAAAATAATTTATCATTCTCGAGATCATCAACGTAATATTACTTTAATTTCATCTGTCATTTTTTCTTTTCGATTAACTCGAATTCCTCACACACAGTAAAATGAATTTAAGTTTACATGAAAATAATTCTATTAAAATATTTGCAACTATAAAAATGCCACGTTGAATTCATTACACCTATCCAGCAATATTTAAGGGAATAGAATCATTTCTCTTTCATCATATGACTAGAAAACGCCATGCTGTAGCACCCATACACAAGTTAATAGAGAAAGAATGGAAATAGTTAGAATATACGAGATTAGTACTTGGGTCAATCTTATTCGATTAATTTGGGGGTAATATATTCATCGAAGACGTGGCAAATACTGTAGGTCCACCAATACTATTTAGGTCGATTGGACATCGCAAGAAAAATCAAGTTAAAGAAGGGGACAAACTAATTAAGAAAAAAAAAACATTTTTCCGGAAAGATACGAGTCAGTAACGGCGAATCTGTTTTAGAGTATTTGAGTCCTTTGGCAGACTCAAAAAAGAGGCTACGGATAATAAATAAACGCCGACCGTTATTCGAAGCAAAGATTGTTAAACGAGCCAAAAACTCATCGATCGGGAAAGACTGTTATCTGTAATTCTAAAGTATTTACAACCGCTGGACTGACTTGCAAATAGGTTATATCTTCATTTAAACGCAACATGATTTATATCTGGCAACCATTTATTACCATAAGTGCCTTTCAATCCATGGCTTAACCGCATTGATCGAAAAGCTGGAGATATGCAAACAGTTTAAACCCGTACATTTGCTTAATCCGTTCGGTACAGATTAAATGCATCGCTGCCTCGAAGAAAACGTGAACTGCCTGTTGCTATGACACGGCATGCAGCGGTTAACAACTGATTTTCAGCGCTGCCCAACATCCAATATATGTAATTTACACGAAGATTAATAAATCTGTCCTTTCATGATGCAGAAAATAGTAGATAGTCCCAAACTCCTAAACACCAGAGATATAAGGCAAGATTTTCACAATATATAGATTCATCAAGGATGTGTGAGGTGATGAGGACTTCCCAAAGAATATATCTTAAAACAGCGTGGTCTCTATCATAAAAAAGAAATGCAACGCAGAATTTATCAATGTTAACTAAGAAAACGTTCGGAAAATTATAACTCTACCGAAGAGCACATCAAACTGTCAAAGAACAATAAGAGATAAGAAACTAAAAACCGTGGGATAATAAATTAATGTTCATTTAATCTAATTATCAAGCATCATTTTTGGTACGATTGCTTTTACGATAAACATACCTAGGCAATCAAAAAAGTACGTTCTTTCCCTCTTCTTCATGATGATATTTAACATTAGCCCCGAATGATTCTTTCTTGTTAAACTACATGAGTTGATGCCGGCCATTTTGATGCTATAAACATGATGATCCCGCAAACGGGGCTAATAAATCTTTCGCGCAAGAGATAAAAACAATCTGTGAATACAAATAGTGAGAAAGAAAGCAGTTGGTGAGAAGAGGCGGTGCCTGCGTTTAATTGTCTGCACGGAACATTCCAATGTCGTCACCTTCACTTTCGAAACCAATAACAAAGAAATCGTAAGCAATAGCGAAACGTTTTACCGACCTAACGTACTAACCGTTTTCTAACACTGAGGTCTTGGGTTCGAGTCCCGGTTAACAGAGATTTTCCTGGCTGGGGCATCGATGTTTTTGTTCGCCCTTTGAGTCCGAGTTCGTCCAAATTATTAAAACGGGTATAAGTCGGGGTTCCTCTTTCCGTTAAATAAATAATAATGATAATAACTGTTAAATTTTAATAGCAGAGCACAGAATAAGTTCAATTAGAACAAAAAGCCACACCAAATTTTTAAAGAATATACGGCTTACTCAATTAAGAAAAGGTAATCTAGTGAAACATATACATCACTGGAAATCTTTCAGACGAATTAGAGATGTCAAGGTGCTAACACGAAGCACGCACAAATTACAGACCTGCCACATTGCAGAATTCGAATAGACAGCATCCCTGCTTCCTTCCCCAGAACCCATACCCGATGAAGACGCAGACACGCTAGTCTAAACAAAGGTTAAAGGAATAACAAACGAAAGGTCAACACGCGATTTGGCAGCGGTTTTTTTTCCTATCGATACACGCCTCGCCTCTGTATTTGCACAACAAACTCAAGATATCTTTACAACCACTTAGAATATACATCGGTCTCGCAAATTGTTTCGAAGAATGCATCTACGCAAAAAAGTCCCGTGCTGTTTCCAAACTTAAAATGCACTGAATCTAAATTTAACAACGTGTTCAACACAATATCGAAAGAGGCTTAAGAAATAAAACCGCTACTATTTCGTTCCACTTGTTTAGCTGAGCTTCCGACAAATTCTCCCTTCCGATGCGTCATCAGACGACCTTCATTCATGGACAAGTAGACAATAAAATTCCGATACGGATTCGTCAGAAACCAAGGAGAAGAACTTCCGTAAATCTAAGCGTTCTATTCATAATATTAGAAAAGAAAGCATTAATAGCATTCTTGGAAGCGTGGCCATTAAATATTTTCACTGATTCTTTTACTTTTATAACAACGAACTAATAAGTAATTTTCACACCGATTAAGAACTCGAACGAAGTTGCGCCTTTCCCAAATTGAGAACTAAATATGGAAAATAAATCATCTTTTGTTCACGAAATAAACAGCATCACGTTCAACGAATTTTTCACGACATGAAATCACTAAGTTTAGATCAATAACTATACATAGGGCTACCGGACAGCCAAGTGGGCAACGCGTTTGCCTTTGGTGAAAGTTGTCCCGGGTTCGATTCCCGGTGGGGCCATTTGTGCGAAATTACCTTAGATGTCGAAGCACTTTTAACAACACTTCTACTACAACTATACATAATTGGTAAAACTTAGGATGAAATCAAATTTATAGCGAGCAGAATGGCAGTCAGTAGAAACAAATGAATAAAGCAAATATTATGAGGTGGTAATTAAGAATGTTAAAGTAAGAATTAGTAAATTCTATCAAAGTACGATTTAATAAATTTCCATTAAAATCGCATTCAACACGCTTCCTAAAGGTATCTTTCTTCAACTTCACAACTTCGCATGTAAAATATACAATGAAATTACATATTAGAAGTAAAATGCAATATATGTAAATGCGATGCAAATCTACCGAGTTCGACAGGAGCGCTTCTTTCTCTGAATTCATTTCTTGCGTCTCCTCTTCCCTATTGTTCAAAACACAAATGTCATAAACTATTGGTAAGTCACCACATGTGAATTTTCAGCGAAAGAAACACATCCGATATATTTGGGTCCATTCCACTGAAAATTCGTCCTCATAAAAAAAACTGCCGCGGCGTTAATTAAAGAAGAATCGCGAGACCACTCAAAATATGAGTGTTTGTAGTTTTAGCGAATTGAAATAGAAAAACGGGAGGCACGAGCTCGAGGTATTTACGCACCTAAAGAAGGGAAAGAATCCACACAATATTTCCATAGGTTATCAGCACGATTCAACGCATTTGAATGCAATGGAAGTGCAACGCAAAACAACAAACACGCACAGATTAATTTAAGATTTCTGAGCCGATTAAAAAGCATTTCTGTTGTTTTACCCGATTCTGAATGGGTTCTCTCTTCAAAGAACTGATAAACTGATGAAAATCGTTGCAAATCCTAAATCATCTTAGATATGGATCCATCCATTCATGATAAGAAATAGCAAATAATACTGCTGCAACCAGACCGGAGATCCGGGGGAAAGAATCTGGGGGAGCCTTGCCGTAATAAATAATATGGGGCCCCCTGAATAAAGGGCCTCACTCAGATTGCAGGGGCCTATCAATACATCCTTTGCAGCGACTAACGTAGCATTACTCGCACTATATCGATGACGGGGTTGATTATATGAAAATTGAATAATGAAGACAGTGAATTTGCGATTATTATAATAATATGAGACAATAACTGATGGCTTGAAGGTTAAAATACGAGTCTAAAAGAAAAAGTTAACATTGAAGACAGCGGTTACTGTAAATAAGTGTCCACGCAAGCCGTTACAGTTCTCATCAGATACTAACAAACTTCCAATGGCAGAAACTGCTTTATATAATAACATAAATTATCACGGCACGATTTTGCACTCCAAATCAAGGCCACTCAACCTGCAGGAACATTGCTAACATCACTAGGAATGAGGAATGGTGTATTTACTTTGCACGTTATAGCCGTGCGGCTGAATGCCAAGGAATAACAAGTGTGAAAGCGACATGAATAGGGCTCGAACCTAGGTCTCTCACTTTCCGGGCAGGTAACCCAACCATCTTCTCACTCCTTGGGATTTCTAACAGCGTTTGAGGAAACAAGAGCGAATTATCTAAGGTGACAACTAATAATTTCACGAGATGACGGCAAATCATGTCCGAAAGAAGGAGAGAAGCAATCCCACAGTCAAGAATAAACCGCCGTGTAAGCATTCTTTGGCGTAATTGCGGAGAGCGTTTCGGAATGATTAGTGGGGCAGCTCTGAAGGTTGTCGCCCTTTGCGGCTCCGCCGAAGGACGGCCTGGCGCAGTCATTCATGTAGCGGAAACTGCTTCCAACGTCTCTCAAATTTACCTCACTTCTTTCGCCTCGTTCTGCAGCGATACAGTCTCGGTAGCTCACAAAAACACCAATCTCTGGCGAAAATACTTCGGATGACCGCATACAATTGAAAAGGAAAGGAAGACGATGATATAAGAACTGCTTACGGAGTCCGTCTCCAAGGCTGAGGCGAGCCAGAGGATATGGAATTCGAGTGAAACAAAACTGGGTGAACACGTAACTTCAGATAAGGCTATTCGATTAATAGCAAAGCTAGCGACTGCGAACCTACCGCTTCCTGTTTACCGATTCCCACAGCATCTGTTTCCAATTACGGAATCCTCTGCTTTCTATACCTTTTTCGTCCAAAGATCTCCTGCACTCATGACAATACGCGCATGCACAGCAACCACGTTTTTCCCTTCCGGGATAAGCACGCTGACAGCCACGAGTATTCACTGTACTCCGTACAATCCTTTCCTTTCGCTTGAGATACACACAAACGCTTTTCATAGCCATTGCTTTATCCAGGACTCCGCTAGGTGGTCGATATAGACCCCCAAGAGTATGATGTGACACTGCTAAGAGTCTATTGGCAAAATTATCAAAACTAATGATAAAATTTATATTTAGTTTTTCTCAACGAATGATATTTCTCTTTTAGTGAAGCATAAATAAAGTACTAGATTGGAATTATAGTACGAGCTTGATGTAATAAGAAAAACATGACAAATGAAATGAACATTAAAAAATCATAATTCCTTTTAGCTTCCCTGAAATAATTACCCACAAATAAAACAGGGAGGGTCGATAAACAGTCGAGAATGTCTTTAAAGGGTCGATGGACACAAAAGTTTGCGGACCCCTGGCCTAGGCAATCACGGTGGACTCAATTGAATTTTCATTTCGGAACGCCCAACTGAACTGCTCTCTTGAAAACGAAAGGGACTGATGTCACATGCTAAAATGATGGAAACAATACTACGATTTATAATTTAACAACATCGCAATAGGCTGAAATTCTTCCAGTAGATGCCGATGGCCCTTGAAAAAGATCAGGGCCCTCATTAATTAGCGATTTGCTATCCATCATATGTTTCACTCAAGTGTAATAAAAGTAAATTGCACAACTAGGGATTCGAGATCACTTTGAAGTCTTCAGGTGGTCAAGTTTGTTTCTACGAAACAATTGTTTCTTTATAAAACCAATTAACCCTTCCCCAAAGCGATCACCGACCGGCCACTAATGCATTTTATTAGTACCCGATAGAATTAAATAGCTCTTGCAACAATAACTTCATGAATTGAATATTTTAATTTTCTCCAGGCACGGAGATAGCGAGTCACGTATCTTTCGTTTATTTATGTCTCATTATCAGCACCGTTTGTGGCTGTGATAACTCGGAAGCTTCTGACGTATGAATGATGCCGAATAAAGGCATTCATTTTGGTTTCTCCTTATCTAATGCTTTGGGTAGCGTCATTCCTTTGATAGGAATCATATCGCCGCAATTACGCGGACTTTTTCCCCTCACGGCATTCTGGACGCAAAACAAGGCCGAACCACCTCACTCCTCATCTTAGAAACTCAATCCCTCTCCGGATGAGTATCAATCATCCTTCACACGGATGTGTTTACAGACAGAAAGAATACCGGATTTTATCTTGACTCACTAAGAGAAAAGTAGAATAAATGGACGAAGAACAAAAGCTTTCCATCACCGGAATTCGAACGAGAGCTAGGCTTGACGTCACTGTTAAAGTTTCAAACAATAAGCTATCAATTTTAATTGTCCTATGAAAAATGTTAAAATTGTCCTCATGACAATTTCATAAACAGAAAAAGGTACACTGAGAAGTGACTAACGCACTCGCTTGGCAGGCAGAGAGGCCGGGTTCGATTTCCGGCCACGACAGTTCATCTGACGATTTGCCATCGATACGAGGCTTTAGGCCGACTCAGCATTTAAAAATGGGTACCGGGCATAGCATCCTGGGTGATAACAGCCGGTACAATCTCGACCACATTACATTCATTCGAACCTTTAGGAAAAGCACTAGCCTTTATCTGTTAATCTTCCAAGGCCGACTGTATAACAGATAAATCAATCAAACATATCTAAGTGTACAACACACCAGGTCCCTTCAAAACCTTAGAAACATTAGGAGAGATATTTCTGTCGTGGTAGATCAATCGGTTAGAGCAACCGCCGGAAAATGGGAGATCGGGGTTCGAGTTCCGGTTACGACCGACTTCAAATCTTACATGTCTTCCTCATGCAAGTGTATCAGTCAATATCCTGGATATCCTCAAATACGAAGTCCCAGTTCAAGATGGCTTCCGATTACGCTCTACTAACGAGGGAACACCAAATCGAAACCTGTGGCGTCAGCGAAACGACGCCAACATAATTCTCCGTACAAGCCACATGAAATATACATGGACATATAAATAGTCGCGAAGAACTCTACCGGTGTTTTTCCCGGAATTTTTCCTCCGGTGGTTTCCCGCAACGAATTTTCCCAGCACAGCTTCTACGGCGAAGATGCTACCACAAGCCTTTTTTTGTTTTCCTCAGTTTCTGCTGTAACTTCGAATTACATTGACACGGGATACTGTTGGGAAGGAAGGGCCACTCGGGGCTAACCTCACCAATAAAGGATCCAATCAATCAATGGATGGATCAATAGTCACGCGACACCCTGTGCTTCTTATGAGCGCTGTTTTTCCGCTTTTGCAACGAGGGACTTTCCCTCCCATTCACGCGCCGAAAACAGCTGATTTTCCTCAATTATTTTTCATCGCGGAAAGTCCCCATATTCAGTGAATTCTTCGCAAGAGCGATATTTCGTTGGCGAGCTCTATGAGGCGATTTTTATTTCTATATGCGCTCATTCTGGGTCGAGAAGATTTAAAAAGCGTTACTTTACCATCTCACACGCTTGGCGGCGTGAAGAACGCATTGAACAATGGTACAGAGAAGCGAAATCCTTCCGTATCCAGTTCAAATATCTTTCATCGATACATCTGAATTTTGCAACGGCTTTTCTAAACAAATAATTCTGAAGGAAATATACAGAATACGTTACTTTAATAATTTTCGAGCAAAGATGCTTTGACGATGATGAGAGATTAATAAGAACAATTGCCCAATTAAATCTCCTTTTGAGAGAAATATCACTCCAAAATATATTAAAGATACAATCGAGTAAAACGTCAATTTTTTATAACGATAAAATTTTACCGTCACATTTACCGAACTTGACGACCTATGAGACGCAGTTTTTTCCCAAAGATCACGTCTTAAAAAAGGTCTCTCCCCATTATATGTAAAGGTTGCGCCTTTGTTACCGTTTCGCTCGCTACTGCGACAACGAAGGTGTGATCAAGATATCGAACGACCTTGATCGATTTGTGATTTTAACAAAACTTAAAGATTATGATAGCAATGACTTCAGTTTAACCAGTGCATTTAACACTTTCTTGGGTTTATCCTGCGGAAATGCGGGTGCTATCCAAAGTCGTCAAATATGATACTTTCTGTCGATAGTTGTGGAAAATTAACTCATACACACAAGTGATTATTAAAATCTTTCATCGATTTATCGAAGCTTTCAACTCCCTATTCTACGGAAATAATATCTAAATACTGAAACCCTTCATTCAACATGGCGATCAATTGCAACGGACGACTTTCATTTACATGCAAGGTGGGTTTAATCAAAACAGTTTTATATCGTAAGATTATCATAGGTTGGATTTTGTTAAAAGTTAGGAAGTGCTTCTTTTATATTCAATGTCAGGGTTACAATCAATCAATACAAGGGTCTCAAAGAGAGGAGAAAGTCGCCCAATGATAATAATGAAGAATAGAGAAATATATTAATTGCAGAAATTTTTTTTATTTCTTTAAAGGAAGCCCAGGCATTAATGCCAATATCTGAGAAAGGCTCATTTGTGTTTTGGGGAATTATCGCTGATGAACAATACTAAATTGATAGGAAACAACATTACAAGCAGCGCTTGCAAGACTTCATTTCGTAAGTTATAAAGTCTATTCCGCAGGGAGCTCTGACTTTAGCATGGGAATTGAAGCCTTTCCTTCTTAAGGATTCATTAATATTTATTATTCGAAGACTACAGGAATCGATAAACCATAGCTCGTGTAGAAAATTACACTTCTTTGAGACATTTCGTGAATTTCCCGGAACATGCGCGAAATATCTCAAACAAACCGAATCCCTCTTCGTAGATTGATGAATAAAAGATTAATCAAATTATTACTTACGGATTCATAGGTTAAAACATGTCTCATAGCAATGGCTCTCTTTATTTTTATAAATAATCCATATAACATATATAATGGCACAACTAAACACATGTGCTAAAAACTCAATAAATACGAGTATGTTTCGGTTATTCATTACTTCTTCATTCCGATTACTTTTGAAGCAAACGTTAATGAGTAAAGTAAAACAGGCATGAGTCGATCATACGTCTTGAATATTCATTCGCCAGTCATTAAAGTGTTGCTCTACTTAGGAGCATCCGGTCGATTCTACAGTAATTCGTTTCGCACGCTCAAGAAACTCGAAGCAGTAAGTAGGAATGAAATAACGCAAATGAAACGAAAAGTAATCCTACCGCAATGCATCTTGGTATTGATGGGTTATTCACGATGAGGATCCAGGGACGGATTTAAGCTATCGGAGACCATAGACGCAATGTTCAGATTGAGAACCCCACTAGGAATCACGAGAATAATTCGTAATTTTTCATTAAATACGCAAATATACAAGCAATAAGTATTTCAGCCGTTTCACTAAGGCAAGAATAAACAAGTTTTAAACTGCAATACACAGTATTTCTTTGGATAACTATGAATTATGGAGGGACTTTTTCTCATTATACAGTGGCATAAATCATGTGATACATTCCATAAAAATATTCACATTCTAAAAAACACACTAACATTCGAAAAATAAATTTTTTATTTAAGCGATAAACCCGAACATTTAGTTACTGAGAATTTTTTAGCCTTTTTGGGGCCCTCGTGATGATGAGACCCTTAGCTACGCCCATTGAGTCTAATTATTAATCCGCACTGTAAGGATTTATTCGGCCCATATTAAGATTTCGCTGTTTTGGATACTACCGCAGAAATATCTCTAGCTCTCAGCAATTAATTCATTTTCTTCTTCGGCAAAACCATAACATATTGTCTTCCGTTCAAAGTTCTTGCAATAACAGCATTACGGTCTCACGGTAAAAGGCAATGTGTTTTTCTCAGAGGGGAGATTCAAAAACTTAGGAATCTTTCACAATAGGCGATCTACCGTTGAATACACACAAAGCGAATTTCTTTTTGAGAAAAAATTATTTCCTGGATTTTACAGAAAGAGAAAATCGATTGAACAGTGGTGAACGATTTCCCCATTATTCAGCTACAATTCATATTTTCACGAATTAACGAAATTCTTTAAGGAAAACTATCAACCCAGCTTCACATACAATACTATGATATAATTCAGTGACACCACTTTCTGTACGTATCTTCTTGAAAAAAATAAACAGTATGTTACGCAGAATTGATAGAGCTATCACCTACCGCTGCGTTAGTCGAAAATACGTTTGTACAACCATTAATATGAACGGTAGGGTGTATAGCAAACCTAAACAAAAATTCACATTACCGTCCTTATTGTTTCATACCTTTGGTAGCAGTAGTATTGTTAAAAGTGACTCGACAGCTGAGGTCATTTTGCACATGTGGGCTTACACCGAAAATCGAACCCGGGACATCTTTTACAAAAACAAACGCGCTACCCACACGGTTATCCGGGAGCCCTTTCGTACTACTTTTACTACAATCGCTTTCAGCACTATTTTGAATGCACTTGTGATTTGACCATACATTGCGATTAATGATAATATGCACTAAGAGATTAATAAATCTCAGTAATTCACAATAAAATTTTTGCTCTTGGAAAAACGCATTGCGTTGAGCGCCTTTCTCAGGAGGCAAAAATAAACGTTATAAATCGATAGAACTTCTACGACAAAAGCTATCAAGTAGAATGAAAAAGGAGTTTTAATGTATACTATATAGTTACGGTTTATGAAGGTTATGACTAAGTGAAGAGGAAGAATGACTTCATAGGAAAATCTATTCCGAGTATCAACAGCTGTTTAGGTAAACCCAAAGAAATTGACTGACTCGTAATAAAGGAAATCGACAAAAACACCGAAAAATAGCTCCAGAGCGATTAAATGCACGTTATAAATGCCTCTAACGGCAAAGAAAAGCCTAAAACTTTGCCGGTTACCATAGGAACGAAGCGCGTAGGCGGGCTCTCACTTGGCCACATATATTTCAAGTTCAATTTAAAGTGGGCGACGGAAACAACTGCTTCACTTTTGAGGTTTCGAGCATACTGACATCATTTGAGGCGGTCTTTATTAAAGCAGAGACAAATTATACGTTTCGTGTCGTTGCGAAATTATAACGGATTTCCCGCAAAATGAGGCTTCATATTAACAGAGCTCTGATAAGTGAACGCTCGATTAAAATTTTAATCCTTTTTATAATTCTTGAAGTCTATAACTTATACGGGTAGTCTTTCCTCCGAATAATGAATCTTTTCAACACGAAAAGAAATGAAAAACGCTACATAGATACGGTAGTCTCTCTAATATCCGAGTCATGTGGATCGGGGGCATCTCTTATAATACGGAAGGGTCGTCTAATACACCACATAATCACGATGTGCATGCCTTGCGGTTGCATTTACGTGTATTTACAATTAAAAAATAACTTTAACGCAAAACTTTTTAAAATTAAATATTTCTCTTGTCCTTTTCTAATATATACGTCAGTTGCCCTATGCAGTTCTCACTTTTTTTCTTCGATTATCTGCAGATTATTTTGCCAACGTTTGCTTGTCTATGCAGAACTGGCATGGTGCGGTTACAGCAAAAGTAATTTAAGCGATGTGCCGGTACATGCGGTGTAACTGAAAATAGAATGGATCGCAAACATGTAGTGCCTCGGATAATAAGGAACCTCGGTTAATCGGGTACTCGTTTTTTTCGATATGTTAGATCGAGAGAAATTTCGTGGTATGCACTTTGAAAATCGTATACGTAAATGCTTTGTCTTTATTATCGAAAATAACCTCAGAAAACAGCTTTACAGACGATTAAAATAAAAGAATTTTAAGAGCAATTTTTGAACTGATAGAAAACTACCGAAGTAAACTCATTTAATCGACTTTGTTTGTATATTCCAAAGAAGGCACTCTCAGCATCTAATAATGAGGTATTTGTACAAAATTACTAGAGTTACAAGAATTCCTTACGATTTATCCACTTTATACTTTACATGGATGGATTGATGATTTACTTTTTGTTCATTTAGGCTTTTATCTATGCTAATAACCCCCTTGAATACACACACTTGCATTAAAAGTGCAGCAGTCTAACTACAAGATAATTTCGTAACATCAGCTCTCATCAAAATGCCTGAATTACCCAATGCGGAGACATCCTAACTTAGGACTAATAGCTTCACTTCCTATCTAACAGATACGAGACTCTCAGGTGGCCTACTTCGTAAACGTAGCACTTTCCTTCCTTTAAATCGGTTTCCTCTAGATACGACTTCTCGATTTATTCTGGGAGTTACAAAATCTTCACCATCAACTCCATGCTAAAGATGTAAAAACAGAGCACTGAGCAATTCAGCTGCATAGGACCTCGACATTTTCCTTATTAAATTTCCCTTAAAAAAACCCGAATCAACAATTCGAACTATATCCTATTTTTGAAGCGACTAATATCGATTGTGTATGACTGGGCTGATAAAAATAAAAGTGAAGAAGAAGGCGAAGAATCTCCGTTAAAAACATTAACCCCTTTGCATAGTAAAAGAAGTTGAACTCGAGTCAAATTTAAATGATTCTACTCTACACGAATTGCATAGAGCTGTAAGCGAAAAAGCGTGAGATGGGAAATGATAGCCGCGAAACTCCGTGAAGGCCAATTGAGGCATAGTTTTGAGTTATTTATAAGCCATTAACAGGGAATTTTCCCACAATGGCGGTTTATCGGGGATGTGACACAGTATCACACATAAAAATATTTAAATCATTACTTCCAAATGTTTACTTAGGTACGAAATATTTCATTAAAGTTTTTCCAATCATATTTCGTTATGATTTACCACCAAGTAAAGGCCGAAACCATCTCCACCATCTCCGTTGTTTACTTAGGTAGTTCTCTAACATAACTGAATGAATTATTATCAAATCACTAATAAATAAATTCACTTTACGGAGTAAAGAAGCTCCCGGATGGCCAAGAAGGTAGCACATTCGCCTTTGGTAAAAGCTGTCCCGGGTTCGATATCCGGCGGGAGCCCAAGTGTGCGAAGTGAACTTAAGTATCGGAGGAATTTTAACTATACCACTACTACTACAACTATGGAATAAAGAGAAATAATCCAGGCGAAGCCCCACTTTCGGTCTACTCATACGACAAAAACATAAATGACAATAAAACTAACTACAATATTTCATCGAATTCTAAGCTCATAGAGAATAAAACGTACGAACATGTTTAGTTAAAGCGTTTGTTTTAAATTCGTCACTTTGCAAAGGTAGCGAATAGAAAAAGCAATTTGATAAATCATTAAAAATCGTTGCTAAAAATTAAAAGATTCTAGAAGGTACTGCTAACGTAGCAGTGCATTCTGCAGCATACGTTTCGATGACCCCTTCAGCACATTTCCAAGCTCCATCAATGAGCAAGGATCGCCAAAGTGCGCTTTTCTTCGGAGCGACACAAAGGAAGAGGCAGGTGCAAGCCGCGCTACTGTGCGAACGTCTTGAAGGCCGACAACTGCATTTAGCACTGTAGTTAATGAGGCATTGAGATTTCCATACGAAGTGGCGCCACCACTTCTGCGAGCGATAAGGGAAACAAAATAAATAAAGATTCGGCTAAGCTAGTATTAACATCACGAGCTCCGAAAGTGACAAGAGTTGAATGAAAACAAGTGACTGCGGAGCGATTTCCCTCTTGGGAGCAGTTATGGCACCGTTTTCTTGGAACAGCCTACGACTATTCCAACACGACTCTTCCATTGCGGTACGGAATCGACTCTTCCAACTTTTCGTAATTTCATCGATGCTTCCGTATATGATCTGCTATTTTACGGGGGCACTTGGATCTTGAATTTACTTGGCGATCGTTGTTTTATCATCTCATTCCCCAATATATTATTAGCTTCCCGATCGAGCAGTCACGTAATACTACATACGATCAATTGGTTGCGATGTATGAATGGACGGATCGTGCTTTTAGCAAAACTCTCAAAATGAAATTTCGGACAATATGCAACTATGCGTTCCATATATCAGAGATGGCTTAACTCTAAGTTTTCTAGAATTCGGCTCCTTGCCAGGGGCGCATTTAAGCTATCAGAGGCGCAAAGATTAGATTGAGGCCATCCTTAGCAATTGAGTAACAATTCGATTTGTTTTTCACAAATACTCAAATATACACCCCAAAGAAATCCCAGTAGCTTTACTACGGCAAGAATAAATAAACAAGTTTTGAGTCACAATGCATAGCAATTCTATAAATTACGAAGAATGATGGATATACTTTATGTATAGAGAGAAACGATCGAACATATCCTATAAACATATTATGTAGACTTACTCAACAAATATCAAATTTTCTGGAGCGAAAAACAAGAACAATTTCAGCGGTTATTGAGAGTTCAGAAGCAGTCTTATTGAGGCCCCTACATTTTTGAGGCTCTCAGTTTACCGCCATATTGTAAACCCGGCCCTGCCGTTGACTGTTACATTTCAGTAAAAGGAGCTGATTTTGAGAATTTCTAACATTTTATTTCCGAAAAAAATTTCCTCGAGATATTATGAACAGAGAGATTAAGTCAGTAAAAATAGAAATATTTACTCTTCCCCTCTAATTTGTCTTGAATAATAACCGATGGATTTTACTGCTTGCCATAATCTTTTCAAAACTCATTCTCGATAAAAAAAAACAATTATCCAAAATGGAGCAACTTTTCTGTATCAGCTTGAGAAAGAACATATCTATTACAGTATTGCAGGGCTGATATTATCCAATTGGCAAATAAACAAATGAATCTTGCAAGAAGGAGCATGATATCAATCATTTCACACGTTCCACATGTGATAACTTAAATGGGAATGAATCTCAGGTTAGGTTTCTTTCACGCGGGTATATTTAGTATTTTGAATGGCTTAGTATAAATTATAAGTATAAATTCGACCATAAATTGATGAATTTATTATTTATAATATTTCAGAAGTGTTGGGATTAATTTTTATGAAAACATTACGCCTCACTACCCTTGTTTCGTATAAAAGAATGGGGCAAATTATGGAAATGTTTAGGCACATTTTAGGACTTAAATAGGAAACGATGGGAAATCGCATTTTCACAGACGAACTTGACTCCGGAGCGAATTATCTTCGTTATCATTTGTAAAAGGAAATTGAGACATCGACACCTGCACAGCGCGCATCTGAAGAATTCGAAATAAAATGGAAACAACGTCAGTTGATGTGAAACGGTAAAACGTATTCATGGAGAATCGATGGTGTAAGGAAGTTCTTTCCAGCCTCTTCTACAAAATCGCACACTCGTAACTAATGATCTCAAACTTAGCGTTACACTACTTTCGGCCTGAATTCAAATTGACGAATAAAAAATGTTTACAGGAAACGATTCCAATGATTTCATACCGAAGTTCTGATAGACAACATGTTTAAAAAAAAAAGCGTCGACGGGATTGAAAATTAGAATATTTAAAAAAAACTGCGGCACACTGAGAGCAATCATACGGTAAACCAACGTTCCGCGGCAGGGCGTCTGGCAAGCTTGGTGTAAGGGGCATCGACCCAGACCCCACATGGCGAAGCAAGCAGTCCTACGTATGCAGCTCTTCATCTTCGCCGATAGGGCCCATTATCATTCGGCTACAACGATGTGCTGTACCATTCACTCGTCCTAAGCACCGAAATCATGAATGCAAGGAAATGAGCCATAATTATAATATATCTTCAAAAGATAAGACAAATCAGGAAGTGGAAAAAATGGTTCTTTCGGTCAATAATAATGACTTAAATTGCTCTTATTACTTTAAGATGAAGATAGAGAAAACTAACACCGCAGAAAGAATAACACACTGTGAAATTACAAACACCGAAGAGACCCTATTAAAATATTCAGTATCCTTTACTTTATTCGATTACGAACGCGGATCTCTGAGCTCGAACAATTTATAGTTTATAAATTGCACTCTTACACAAAAAAAGATCCTCCAGAACCCATAACTGAAGGGCCAGCTGATGCCATACATGTAATCGCTTACGAAAACAATACGAAAAACATTTATTCCTCCATATTTATTTCATTAAAACTATAGACTGACTTTAAAATTACGGATGATACTGAATTCAGTTGCCTTTTATTGAAGTTTCTCTCCGTAATAAGAACGCGGCTACTCAAATTCAGTTAAACAACAAATTTGTACTCTCTGGTAACCACTGATGGACAGACAAGGAAACGGATTCAGTTCCGTGGATAGAATTTCATCTCGATCTCACTTAATTTGTCCCCGTATATGTGAGAAGTACGATTTTCATCGACAAAAATATGACCGTATCTTACTGAGGTTTTAAAATCACGACTTCCACCGAATCTAAATTTCCATTGTAACACTGGTCACGCTTAAAACTTTGAAACAAAGAAAATTAACAAAATAAGGATTGGCAAATGGATGATCGAGCCTCAGAAAGAGAAAGCATTTGTCTCCAGTCAATAACTGATTTCCGGTTAAATCAATAAAGATGGAGCAAAAAATTGTCCAGACTGTTTGTTCTCTATTTTCACCCGTTGCTTCCATTTCCTCCATTATTTCGCATTCATTCCATAATTCTCACAAGGTTTGTCATACCACTGAATGTATCTCTTTAGAGTACAGCATATCGTACTCAAAAACAGGCCTAAAATATTCTAAAACTTTCTATCGAACCACAGAAATATGTTATAAAAACTTCTAAAACATATGAGCCGAAAAGCAGTAATGTTCTTAGTTCTTATGGAAAGCATTATTTTATAAATATAAATACTGCAATTAGGTGAAGGTGTAGTGGCGAAGTTGAATTCTAATTGGGACTCCCGCAAATTGTCTGGTCCCGCGAGAAAATCGTCTTGGAGCCCCTGTTGACCCTGGGATCCCCCTCACAGCAGAGCCTGGGGGAGTATCCGCCGCCACCACCACTCTTAATATATCTACTGATTCAACGAGCAAAAACGTGGTGCTTGTTCTGAAAAACTCAGCAATTGAAAGAAATTGCGATAAGAATCGAGGAAGTTGCGGCGAAATAAGGAAAAAGTACTGTTAAACCTAAAATGATGTCCAACAAATATAAGAAACGGAACGTTTTACACTACATTGAAAGTAGAAGTGGATGTCCTCTCCGTTTCTGACTCATTCTCTTGTGAAATAAGTTTTGCTTCTCTAAGGTAATAGTTTCGTCCCAGGATATAGCCATACAAATATGTTTACGTGCTCGCGCTCCACTTCAAGAACGTGTCATCTTTATTTCATAATTAGAGCCACCCTAAAGCAGAACGACGGCAACTTAGTGATACAGTATTTAATTTACAATACCCTACACAGTCGAACATGTATCTTAATGGTGTTTGGAAAATGACTAAAAAGATAATGTAACCTACGATGGGAAGATGGCAATTTGTATTTTTATCGCTTTCTCTATGAAATTTCACCCAGTAAGGCTAAACCACATTGATTACATTAGGAAGGAGAGCTATTTCACAAACGCAGCAAAATTATCCTATTCTAAATTAACCATTTACGTAGACATCTGATATCAGAGCCGCGCCGTCCTATGGGTGCAAGGGGTTCATCGCACCCGGGCGGCGGCATCTAAAGGGCGGCGACACAAGAGTAACACACCATTATTATTATTACAACAACATTATTCGTTGCTTTCTGTGTTATACACACGAGTTATCTAGGAAAGATTATGATGCGAACAGATTAGCGAAGATTTAGAGGAAAGAATTATGGATAACTCAAGACGAGAAAGGAATATTTGTGCGTTGGATTTAATCGAAGAATTTAAATATACTTATTTTTGAAATTTGTTCGGAATCTTTCCTGATTTGACCTAGCTTTGCGAGTTTTATCGACACTTCTGGAAACTGTTGCTAAAATAATGATTATCAAAAGTAATGTGAACTATTAACTCATAATAACAATTCACAATGTCAGCATACGGAATATGCATAATTAATTGTTACTGATGTTTTGTGACCAATGTAAGCTGGGGAACGATGTCATAAAACAATGATTTTTAAAAGTCTTACAAAGCAGCATTTACCTGCAAATTAAGAAATAGATTGTTTTGTTATTTAATTTTAAGGGGCTGCAAATTATGTTCGCACCCGGGCGGCAGATAGACTGGGCGCGGCTCAGTCTGATATTAACAAAATTCTCAACTGCCACAACCAATATCTTTTGCCAAAAAGTTATCGCAGGAAGACATTCCTGAGATTTCATTTATTCCTTTTCTTTAAACTTCTTTGAGTTCTGTAACAACAAATCCTTCGGTATAATAGCACAAACAGTCGAAAGCATTTAAGAGCTCTACATAGACGATTAGGTGATGCAGTAAAGGGGGTATTTCGATTAAGATCTCTTCAGGATCTGGAGATGGAAGGAAAGCAACCGGAGCAATGAGGTCATTAATAGAACGAAACATTGAAATTAAGAGATGCTTTCGACGTCCGTAGATTTCAAAAAGGACGAGTTCAACGGATCGAATTCATGGGAATATTGAAGAATGCAAAAGGGCAGACAGAAATGAATGGCACCTCAATTTCTTCCAAAACTCAATTATTCAAGCGGTTGTGACTGAAATGAATTCAGATTAACGCAAGACAGCTAGTTGAGAGCTGTCAAGATCAATGAGTTTGAGACATGAACAAGGCACAGTATCCATTGGAGATAGTAAAGGAAGCATTGAAAAAAATGGTCTCTTGGTAATTTACCATTATAATGCTATCGTAAGCTCAAACTCTGAGGATTGGAGACACCCATTATCTAATTCCGCGTTGAAAATGTAATTTATTATGGATTAAAATAAATATTTAAATGATGAAAATCATGCAATGTACAGAAAAGTGGCGATTACGATAATTTCGTCTTCCAAATGTTAATAATTAATAGGCACTTTGGAGAGAGAAGGTCGCATGAAAGGAAGACAAGCACTGAAAAGTTTCGAAGAAAACCACTTTAACATTAACTCGCTTACATCTCGGGAAAAATTTTTCCACACCAATGTAAATTCGTGTCAAAAAAGTCGACAGAAAATCGTGAAAAGTGGTGAAAATGTGTGGACGAAGGAAAGTATGCTAAAAAGAACTTAATTCGATAAACATGGAATTAAATCACTAAATAAATGGGATCATTAAAAATAAGACACTAATAATGCGACAAGAAGATGGCCTACAGAATAAATAATAGACGTAAGAAGCAAACATTGGAGACACAAGAAATTAAGCGATCTTTCAACTGTGATAACTGAGCTAACCGCACCCGTTCAACGACTCAGCTCCGGAAGTCTTCGAGTGATTCAGATAGCGTCATCAATTACCATTAAATCTTTATTTCTAACAATAAAAACAACGTAATTGCATCTACACTGCAAAATCGTACCACATGAATTCCACACAGTGATGCGAAGAAACGAATATATTTTAAAATCAAATATGATTGCCGAAGCTTCACGTGCACCGTTCTAAGGGCAATTACGACGACAAACTTGTTTCCAAGGAAAAGGGAATGCGGAGGATGAATGAAGGAACCCCTCTCTCCAAAAGGCTGTGTATCACAGTTGGTCGTAACACGCTAACCTCGTCAACAAGCTTGGGAACAATCTGCGAGCCCAAGTGGGATATTTAACATCAGAACTTCCGCCGAATTACATGGAAATCCCGCGATCACACAGAAGAAACCACTTCCGAATCGAGGACTGAACAAACGCATCTGACACCAGCTTTGGACCGTGGAGAAATTAAGACGGGCGACGACCCGAGTATTATATATTCCTAAAGGAGGTGAATTCTTAAGGCGAATGCGAATTCGCTTTTATTGCTTGCTTCTTCACTTTTAAAAAGGAAAATGTATTAACAATGCGAGGGTCGCATTTCAAATTTGAGCAAATATCAGCATTTTACCTAAATTAGCTCACAAGAAGAAATTAATCTACGTTAATCTAAATGAGGTATTAGATAATAGATGACTTAAAATTCATTACGTTCATGATTGTTCATTTCTCCAAAAGACTAGCTTCAACTATCCATAAACCTTTTATACTACAAGCTTAATCAAAACTTTTCTTTCAGTTTTCTCACTCATGATGAGACAGCTTCCTCGGTAGTACAGAAGTCTCTCGATTATCCGAATTGATGTGGACCGAGAACACCTCGGATAATCGAAAACTCGGATAATATGTAAGTGTCGTCTTATGGACGTCTAACATACCACACGAACACATTATGTTCATGCCTTACCGTTGTATTTACGCGTATTTTCAATTAAGAAATCACTTTGATGTAAAGACTTGGTTTGATAAAATGTTTCAGCTTTCCTTCATAATGTATATGTCAAATGTCTAGATGCAGTTCTCATATTTTCTCCGATTGTCTCCTGATTATTATGTCGACGTTTGATTGTCTGTGCTTAACTGGCATTACAGCAAAAGTAATTTAAGCAGTGTGCAAGTACATGTGTGTGTTAGCGAAAAAGGCAAAGCACGAAAATATGTACCTCGGAAAATACGAAAAAGCGGTTAATCGGGACTCGGGCAATCGAGAATCTACTGTCTACGCTGCATTAGTGCTCCGCCTTAATTTTATCAGTCTAAATTCATTCAAAATGAATGTCAACGCATTCACGATTGCCCCAACTGTATCTACCCAACTTTTTTAACTGAATACATAATTTGTGACCTAAAGAAAATGAGTAGATTACCACATCATGCACACCTAGACGTAAAAACTTAAATTTCTCCATCAGCATTAGTAACATACATACACAACGATGCACATTGAGCAGAAACTTGAAAGAAGCAGAAAACCTCAGTTATAGGTTCTTTTATACGATAGGAGAGTTTCAGAAATCATCATCAATTCATTATACAATGTCTAATGTGAAACTATCAGAAACAACCACAAGAGGAATTAGGAAATGAAAAAACGCTTTCAATCCACTGCAATTCATAAATGGATAACATTTGGTAATTGGTAGCATTTGGTAATTTCAATGGAATGAATATGATCTAACATCAAATACGCTACAATTACTCGATATCGAGCGACATTTTTCGTCCATGTCTTCTAATTAGACGTCAGCAATGGATTACGATCGAATGAAAAGAAATAATAGTTATATTCCAAATCGAATCACTGATGTGGGCTTATCTATTGTTAACCAGGGAGGAATCCGGAATTCATCTCCTCCGTCTCCCGTTTAGGACAAGCAAATGGTTTAGGCCAGTGATGGCGAACTTTCTATGGCAAGGGTGCCACATCAGATTATGATCAAAGGACTTACTAGCTAATATGACATCAAAATATTGGGTTAGATGCTGATATTATCTGTTTTATTGTATCAACGATGGTATTTACATGTTTTATTGACGTAAATGATCGTTAATTATCATTAATAATCAACAGAATTTACATTTATAAAATGACAAAGATTCTGCGTGCCAAGAAATTCTCTTGCGTGCCACTTTGGCAGAATTGCGACGAGAAGGATCTTTGTCTGCATAATTTTCGCAGTATTGGAAATATATACACAACATGTTTATCACAGTTTGAACCTATAATAATTTCCAGGCCATTGCAAGGGCTAATTACAAAATCACAAGGGAAGCAATGCTATTATTAACAGCATTAGCATTATGAAAATTTTCCCTTTCACATTGATATTCGATCAGTAATCGTCCCTCTTTTGAAAATTATCAGATTCCCTCTTGTTCTACGTAATAAATCTGTGAGTTTGTCCTGCTCGGCTGTGCGTGGGTGAGACCCTACATCTCAGCGCCTTGGGACTCATAACGTCGACTTCAGAAATGCAAAAAAAGCTATTATTTGATGTACACGGATTTTAAATCCAAATACAGTAAATGTATGCCTGAGACCATATACAGGAAAACATGCCATCAAAGTTTACTACGTTTAGTCACCGTTTTATATCCGAAATAGAAAATTACTTTCTCTTTTCATCCATACTAGATGAATTCAACTTCTGACACGCGTAGTTAAAATTTTTATGCTTTCCAACGCGATTATGATTCCATCAGAATTATTGACTCAAGAATGATGTTAAATTCATCTAATACGGGAAATGGAACGCCTAACTAAATATATTCTGAACAAAAGTAAACACATCAATATACTATAACTCTGAATATATCAAGACAGAGAGATGTAATGGTTAGAATAACTAACCTCTCTTATCCATAATTCAAATACCCCTCTACATTTGCAACCTAAAGAAAATGAGTAGATTACCACATCATGCACACCTAGACGTAAAAACGGAAAAAAATGCATGAATTAGTTGAGATAAAGTGAGTTGTAGCGATCTGACGATGAATCCCACCTTGGAGAGATGAATACGCGGAATTCAGCACGTAGGTTGGGAAAATTACGTGAAGCACGTTATCGCTTGAATGCGTCATCACAAAATAAATCAAAATATAACGCAATGTAAAAAAGCCCGCAGAAAGTAACAGTTCGCGATCTTCATGTCTTCAAAAATGAATAAAGCAAAGGATTGCTTTTGAAAGTTGCTGAGAAACCATTACTAGTTAAAACTTGGAAAATATAATGCTTGTATACGTAGACTGATTAAATACCCAATAATTCAAAATAGAGGAAATTTCCGACGCTATAACGCGACAATTTCCCCGCAACATCCTCGAGGGATGTTATTATTTCTTCAAACGGTATAATTCGAAATATTTCGGGCTTTTACACCGATAATAATGCATATCATTTTCGCTGGAAAATGTACCACAATGCTGACGCTTCAGACCTTTATAAGTAACATAGAAGCAGAGGCAAACGAAGTCGATTCATTCACATCCGGAAGTAGTTTCAAAGTTTCATTTCAACTTTTGGAGAGGTATCAATTTATTATCACTTTCTTGGTATTAAAAAGGATCTCGATTAAAACAGCAATTTTTACACGTTTCTAAAGTTAGACAGTCCCCCCCTGCCACACGCCGGAAGGCGGCTTGCAGGGTACTTATGTAGATGTAGATGACAGTCTGAACTTAAGATGGCGATGGCATTTCATGGAATAACTGACGATAACAGAGTATATTTACACAAAACCCTAACGAGTTGGAAATTTTGATCACAAACAACAAATTCATTTGCGCAAAAGAAAATATACTTTAAAACGTGAAATTCTGAAAACTGCCGGCCAATTACTCCACGTTTCTGATGTTCACATTTCAGCGTCAGACAGCATGTTGCCAGAGGACATTTTGTTTCCACTTCAAACAAATCATTCGCCTCCACAACCCACGGAAATTCACTTGGAAAATTATCGCCGATTGGTTGAAATATCTGCCATTAACGATTCAAGAGTAGCACCACGCCACTCTGGTGCAGAGCCGGGTCATCAAACCGAAAACGGCATTTCCCACTTGTCAACATTGGCGTGCGTCATGTCGTTCAACCAATCAAACTTTACCCAGATAAATATCATTGCGTCAATTTAAACATAGGAACATCAAATTAGAGCTAAATAAGTCGCGGGGTATTTAGCGCCAAAGATGGGAACCCTTTGACGTGGAATTCGAGCTAATAACTACCGTGGGAAATTTACGGCTTGGATTCAAATATAAGCAATTTCCATCCGAGAATGAAAAAAAAACGCCTATTTCGCCCAGATGTGACAAACGATCCTTGCATTGCTTGAAGATGGTTTAATACGTATTCTGGGAATGGAAAAAGCGGCAGCAATCGATCAGGCTTTCACGACCCGCTAAAGCTAAAATCGTTAGCGTGGATTCATTCTGGTCGTTTTCCTGCACAAACAGGTCTCCAATTTTTTAATAAACTTCCACTACGCTCGACTATTATCAATGATAAGTCCACCATTTCCTAATCTAATCACGCAGTACTTTGGCAGTAATTAAAATTTTTGGACAAAATTCAAAACTTTCTCACCATTAGTTTCGCACGTAAAAATTGGTCGCTGGGTCCCATATATTCGACTCAATCGTTAAAAAGCTTTTGAAGTTCCCCGATGACTTCATTACGAGTTAATTACAACATCTATTCCATTCGTGAGATGAGAGAATATCCACCCGACAGGCGGCTCACATGGTATTAATGTATATGTAAACATAATTAGATACTTTTACAGTAGAGTTGGATGATATCAGTGAATATTATATGTTGATATATAACAGTTTAAAAAACTACGGAATCGAAGACTTCCTACTTAATATACCACAAAGATTCACTAAGACCATCCTAGATATGCTGAGAAATATAAACGAAAAGATATCGGTAACAAATTAACTCGCACAATTCATAAGCATTCGCCACCATGAGCTTTAAAACGTTCGCAATGTTTCACGAAAGGACTGAAGCACGAGACATATAAACATCAAATTTAATGCAGTCTCTACGTTTGACATTCATGGTTTCAATTAACGTGATATTACAAATTGAGGTATTACTCGCTTACGATTCAAAAACGTTCGAACGCCGATAGCCAATTGCTATAAGGGAGATGGCGATATCTCGAGTCCAAGCACACATGGCCCAAAGTAAATAAGTCCACAATAACAAGGAGACGCCCAAGGCCTCTACAGCAACAGCACGCAAGGGTACTGGCGAAACCCCGTCACTGCTTGAAGTTGGGCATTCAATATCTGCTAATAACGACAAGGAATTTGGAGGACAGTTCTCGCCTCTAATTCTGCACCATTTAATAAGTTCCATCCAAAGAGATATTCTGACGAAATAGCCGATTATAATATTGAAACTGATGTTGTGGCCAAGGAGAACTCTACCACAATAAACGTGATGATGAAATGACATCTAAAATTTCAATTAATGCACAAATCCTACCTCTTATAAATCTTAAAAAGATTTTCACGAATCTAGCCTCATGTTTTACAATCTATTATCGATTAGGTCTGAAGAACTTTGCGGTAATTAACAAAAAATACACATAAGATTTTTCCAGGGTACTCGAAGGAATAATTTTCCTGGCAATCCCCGTGTTTCCTGTATTTAAGAAACATCGAAATCCTGCGTGTTGACATTTTATTCTAGCAGAATAATGAAATTACACCCACGAAAAACTGCACTGAAATATTTTTCATTCTAATTGACAGCACTCTTAAAAAGGATTCTATAGATGTATTTAACCTATAAAAATGGCAGAAATTAGTTATTCTAAGGCTTATACACGATCTCATTTACCGACTTTTAAGTAAAAACTTAGATACTTCCGTAAAAACTTCTTCAAAAAGAGGTGCTTCCTGAACCACAGATCGCATTCATATATAAATAACAGCTACTCTTTCCAAAACATCAGATGCACGGTTGAATCACAATACCCAATATAAAGCGCTATAGAACAGTCACATATATTAATTTTGACTCATATTTACTAATACAGCGTGTTTCCCCAAAAAACAGCATATTTTCACGCCATTTGCATTACAGGTACAAGAAAATTTCATTGATAAGAAAATTAGCAACGACATCTACAAAATATTTCATTCAAATATCTCAGAGTGGTCGAGTATACGACAGAAGATTTAGCGACCGTTATGCAATTCACTTAAATTGCGGCGTCTGCCTGATAAAGCAGAACACCAATTGCTACAGTTCGAATTGGCGTCCTGCTTCGACTATACGGTCGCTTTCGTTGACCAGGACTTCAATACTAGTCGCATATAATGTACAAGGATGATATAAATCTCTCGAAAGAATCTAAATTTGAACAGAATGATAAGGATAAAATTATAATACACAAAATTCAACTCCTCACTTTCAGGCATCACCGAAATTACTTCATGATAAAACCTTCACAGCCACATGGATCCCCGATTCTTTACCTATGCTACCAAAGTTGACTGTGAGCTAACTAGTTTCATGAAAAGAAAACTTTACTCACGGGAAAACCTTTCTAACTTATCAGTTATGAACAAATTACCATTCTGGTAAATTCACGAAATCTGATTCACAAAGTAGATCAATATAATGATGGCAGCATGGAAACAAGCCACTAGTATTTGATTGCATCATCTCTAATGTAGAACACTTAAACATGGCTGGTTATACCATGCATTTGTTCGAAAACAGAAATTATTACCATTTTAATTCCCAATATCAGTCACTACTCAATCTTCCTCGCGTTTAATGCAATTAATAAACACCATCAATAAGCTAAATCATCCGCAATTTAGCCATCGGAATTCGATTAGAGACTAAACGACGCAACAGCTTCCGAAGTTCGCAAGCAACAAACTTAAGTGGTCAGCTGAAACAATACCTGCCTCAACCTGTCCGTTTCACTTCCGTCAAGGGAAACCTCGGCTGATCACGTGACTTTTCGGTCAAAACTCCGGAAATTTTGAGCGACAATCCGTCCATCTCCAGCATTCTGCCGCCTCTTCCGAAAACGTGGTTTTGTTAAGAGATTCCTTCCCATCGAAACGTACCCCTGAGGGCCGAATGACTAGAAATTCTCGAAGGCAGCGTGGCTAACTTTGTATTTACAAAGAAACGTCAGGAACTACTATTAATACTCTGTATTACTAGGCCTCGAGTCTTCACGTCTTTGATAAAATGAGGTATATCCTGGCATATATACACGTCAGCTAATGAGTTCAACGAAGAAGTAAAACTATTAAACGGAATTGAGATGATTCATCAATAATTTCTAGGGTATGAACGACCAAATGTAAATAATGTTAAATATTCCAGAATGAGTATCTATATCACCATTTATCAATTACTCCTATTTCAATAGGTGCACCTTGAAAACAAAAACTTGTTTCATATTAACTGAGATGAATTTATTCTGAAAAGAGGTAAGTTGACTACAGAAATAATTTGATAGCATGGCCATCACTTTCTAATTGTATCTGAGGAAGAAAATTTGCAAAAAAACAACATATAGAGACTTGAAACGCTAAACCAGTAATTACACGAGTATAATGTTCTGTGAATGCCTACGGCAGACTAAACGATTTCAATGTTATGATGGCCCAAACGAAACAAGGAATTGATTCAAATATGACAATAAGTTCATGAATAACAAACATGAAATGGAAGCTAATTAAGTGTGGCAACAAAGAATATTTCATACAAAAGATTACTTGAAAATAACAAAAACACTTATTCACAGTATTCAACAAGGGTATAAATGACAAGGAAGTAGACACATGGAAAGTTTTAAGTAAATTTCAATGTAAATAGCAACGAAAGAACTAGCATTAAAAAGAAATAGAAATGATTTCTTCAGTAAACATCGAAATAAGTAAGAATATGAATGCCACTTAACGAATTGTAGACCAGTTAAGTTTATAAATTATACCGGAAAGTTTGTCATTCAAAATGAAATAAGTAATATACACAATGGAATGAGATACATTAAAAAACCAAACTATCAAGAGTCTAAAATTAAATGAAAATTGAAATCGGTCAATTTCTTTAGTAAATAACAGGCTGGGTGGAAATAATGAGACCATCGACGCAAGCGATGAGAAAACCAAGAAAACCTTGTGAACACGTCGACTAAACAATTAAGCACTGTTTCTTCGGCCCAATCGAAAAATGTAATCAGGAAGCGAAGAGGGGGTAGGCCTCGCGTAAGGAGGGAGCGGAATCCTTACTGGCTACGACCCCGCTCAACTTTATTTCTATTTAAGCAGGCACGTAGAAAGATGCACCTTCTCCAAATTTTCACCAATTCTGCGAGTACTATACCTACACCTGTGCCATTTCTTGGCCTACTTTCGCACATTTCGCGAGGTCGTGACGAACACACAGCTCATGATGGCGGTCAGCTAAGGCGAGAATTTCAGCGGTAGTAGTACATGGGCGTAATCTATACGAGAGAGAAACGGGGGAGAACCGGAGTTAAAAGGCCTGCACAATGGATTTTTTTTCTTCCTAAGCCCCTGCAGTCTACAACGCGGTCCAAAATCCCTCCCCCACATTGCAACTTCTGCCTTCCACACTTCCGAAGAAACGAAAGTAAACTCGAAACACATAAAAACACGCAGTTGAAGAGGATGTTCACAACGAGACGGCCGTGGCCCACGAAAATGCCCAACTCGCGATACAGCGAAAACAGTTTCTAAACTACAAATAACGTTCGTGGCCTACCAGTTGTCGAGTAACTCTCTTCGTAGTGACACTCTCCATTTTTCCGAAGTCGATAATACGGGATGGTGTGCGGCTTACGGGTTATTTTCTCTTGCGAAGGATCTTCTCAAAAGCACGTATCACCCGCAACAACACTGACAAAACATCCAAGCATCGCACAGCACGCCGAACAACATGACCCTACTCCGCTTGCTCTCGCCTGCGACTACCACTCGCGCTCTTCGACTGTTCCCGTCGCAACTCTCGAAGCTTTACGAAGCCCCACGTGACGTCACGTTCTCGCAGCGAGGAGCGCTCCAAGCTCCGCCCCGCAACGTCATGAAGGAAATCCATTTCGTATTGACCTAACCAGCTGTAGTTGCTCAGACTGACGGTTTTCCTGTCAGGTTTTTTGCATTACTATTTCAGAACGGCCATCCGTACTCCGTCGCGTTCGTATGTTTTAGACGCAGTTCTTTTAATCGCCTAGTCTACACGATGGAAACTGTCCGGATGTTGAATGACTAGTAAAAAATATTTGGCGAAGTTTCTTTGGTGCGGAGGAGGTCCAGCACGCCGCTTGTCTCGTTGGCCGCCCTCAGAGGCACGGCACCAACGCCAGCGACTTTCCTCCGCCTTCAAATGGCACGCGAAAATAGTCGCGAACGCGTGAGAATTGCTTGCGCATGCTTAAATATTTCCCGCGCAAACTATTTCCCGTAAACTCCCTTCTCTAGGAAATTGCTTCGGCGCGTATTTCCTTCTCACGGCGAGTACGAAAATTCCTTTCGAATTAATTCGTCGCGGAATCGCTTTTAAGGAGTATCGAATAATTTTATCAAAGGATTAAGTAAATGTTGATGGAATAATTGATTCGCCGATCAAAATCGACTTTATTCTCTACCAACAGAAGAGTTTAAATCAGTGTACTACACCTCGTTCATGCACAAACTATGCCTGTAGTAACTATAATAGAACCATCTACTCATAGTTATCATAATGTATTATCGATTATAATGTATAAGCGATTCAGCAGCATTTGAGAAATAGAATATAATGAAGATGTCGAATTCCACATATTGGTGAGCTGTGAGTAAGCTCTTGATTATCAGCGTAATAATAACAATAATAAACGTATTTCTTGGGCGAAATGCGCGTGGGTAAGGTATCCTTCAATCGTTTAAGTACTTATCAAGCTTCATATTTTGTAATTGATTTTAGGTTCAAAAAAGTCAAATTTTTACCTAATAATCATTCAAGGAATACTCTTTTAAATAAAATCAGTTTCCAGCTACAATTTATTATGTTGTCATTTTATCTAGCTGGGAAGGCATAAAATAATCTTATCCCTGGAAAGTTTCGTGCTCTACGCCAGTGTTTCTCAATTTAAACTAAGTTCCACCAGTGAATTCGTCCTGCTAAAGAAGCACATTTTTGTGATAAGAAACTGTTTTAATCACGGATTCCGGTGATTCTTATCACTCGTTAAGAGTCAACCATTACTGACATATTCTTAAAATAAAAGAAATGGGATGATAATAAGGTAATTTAATATTCACAACCTTGAAGATGGCCACCGAGCTAAATTACTTACGAATTAAAATCTTCTGACGAAATATCAACTGAAACGTCTAAGAAATTCTACCGTTTCACCTCAACTTTGTGGTAGCCCTTCATGATGAGAAAGGAATAAAACATGTAAAAGTTGCTATTATTCTTTTCTGAAAAGTTTAATTACAAAAAATATTTGACTGAAAGTTTTCCCACTGAAAATGTGAGACCTTAGAATAATTACATTCTTATCCCATTCTAATGCTAATGAATCAGTACAAACAATTTTCTGTCTACGAGTTACATGGTTGACAGTTATGATCCATCAGTACCTTAACCAATTTAAATTTTAATCTGCATCTAACAAATCAGGATCCTATTCTCTACATGTTAATTTCAATAGAGCATTATCGAGTCTTTAGTGCCAAAATCTGTGATTCAGAGAAATAACCGACGTCTCTGCAAATGAAGATACAACATCTGAAGATTATTTTTAACCTCAACTCATGTTACGTCATAATTTGAGATGTGAAATCTTTTCATGTTCTTAAAGCTTACCAACTAACCCTAATTTATACGGTAAGATTTTGTTTTCCATTTCGCAAAATAGATCAACTTCACGATCGATTTCTAATCAGTAATTGGAATGTTATTATTGCATTAAAATTCACAGGATATTCATTCTCGCAACCTAATTTTCATTTTACAGGTAACGAAGAGTAATCAGTGAACAAAATTACATACATCTTACAGAAGTGGTGAACAATTCAATTCAACAAGGGGTGAATGCATCTCTTGAGGGTTGTTCTGGCGTTATGATGAAAAGGAATCGCATCCTAAAAATATTCAGTCACAATCAATTAAAAGATTATTTCTTAAGGAGCATTTTAATGCTTCAATTTAGTAGTTAAATTTTCCTGTATAATTTCACAGTGAAAACTTTGAGCTCAAGTTTTGTTCGCCGTAGTTATTATACATTTGGTATTCCTTCAAGGGGTGAGAACATATTTTGAGAACCCAGGGGGTGCCATCAACTGAAAAGGTTTTGAGCTATACTCTTACAGTATCTCTTCGTATCTCTTTGAAGCTTTAAACTTGGTTATTGCAGAATAGGCGCTGGATCAGAAAAACGTATTTTTTTCATTTTAACGCGCTTTTATCGATTAGATCTTTATCAAGTTAGATAGCTTTTATGATGTATGCATGAAGAAGGTAGTTCTTTATACAGAATGGGAAATAAAGGCTCTTTCTCTCTGGATCTCTTTCTGAATTTCCTATTCAAAGGATCACAAACAGCAAAGTAATTTATCCACGCTGCATTTACACAATTCAAAGCCATCTTCTATGGGTTCCCTGCAGTCCTGCGTTGCATATACAAATTTTCCTCGCGAGGTGTGTGGCAGGGGTTGCAAGCGCACCGCAGTTTTCCTAATTAACTCGACCCATTAGCACTCGTGACTCCGTGAAGAAAAGACGGCCATAGCTGCGTGAGCAAAAGCACGCCGCCGATTGCGTACACTTCCCGAACGGACGCGATTCGAAGAACAAAGACCACTTACGCCACACGCGTTCGTTCTAATAAAGCTTCCCCGAGGAAGTAAACAGATGATCTTTTCGCTGTGCCTTTCCCTTACATGTGCGATTCTGAAACGAGCCGCACCTCGAATGCCGAGGACGCGATCGGGGGGCGCTGATGTAAGGGGTCCAAGTGTGCGCATGGAGCGTGTATTGAGGGAGGGGGAAGGTTGGCGTCCTTTCAGAGGGTCAATCTTACATGGAGTGCGATTAACGATCATCAGCATCTCCCAACGGAGGAGCAGACAACTGCTCGGCAAATGATTCACAGAAAAAGCAAGAGATGCAGCGGGTAGGGGAAGAGGATGGCTCACACACCAACTGGAAGACTACCTCCCCTTCCTTTCCATGCTTTCGGGAGTACTCAGTCACACATTCTCCTTGCTAAGCGGTTTCGACTGCCACTTTTTTCGAATTCTATCGCTACGAATACACAGATTGCTCAAATCTGCTGATAGTTCAGCCGATATCTGTTTTGTTTCCGGTTAGAGTTGTGAACTTTCTCTTTCTTTATACTAGATCGACCTCGAATATTTTGCTTCGCTCGCAGGGCACTGAAAACGAATCTGGAGTTGAAATAAATGTCACAGCTGAAGAGGAAAATTCATTTAGTTAAAGCGAAAGAGATAGCGTTGAAAAAGGGTACTCCTCCAAGATTCTCGTTGACTCTTCCTAGAGTATATGATAATAATCTTTATTACGGCAAATACCCTGTTACATTTACATCAACAATTGTAAAAAGTAAAAAATAAAATAGAAAATTGAAGAAAGCTTTAAAATTATTTAAGAGATACACAATGTTTTATACGTTTACATAATATAAAGATATCAAATAACATTAAAGAGATTTAAATTGTAATGTTTACATAATTGAATTAAAAATTGAAGTACAATAAAAAATACATGCATTTCAGTACTAAGAAATTAATATAAACCATTTTACACAATATATTACATTAGCTAAAGAAGGAAAGTAGGTTCGTCAATACAATTTTTGTGAGTAGTAAATAAGTTTGTCGAAATTTAGTTTCTAAATTGTAGTGAAGATTCTTCAAAAAAGAAGATTATTATATGCTTTTAGCTNTCTTTCTCTGCAATGAACACGATGAAATTTTCTTTACACTTACGTGAAGTATTTCAGAATGTAAACTCTTATGGTACGCGCTGTGAGTTGATTCAAATTGCCAAGTGCAAACCGGAAGGGAGATGGGTTGCCATGGAGATTACATATCTCAAGAAATAAAGAAAAGCATTGCTTGCTCCAAGGTTACGAAATATAATTAATTACCCCAAAATGGAGTAATTAATTATATTTTTAAATAATTCAAAAGTTTGTCATTTATGATTTTAAATTGACACTTCTCTCACAGCTTCTGACAAACTTCAATTCCTGCTCAAAAACCTTGAAATTCGGTTGATACTTAACTAAGTAGCCAATGTTTTCTTCCAGTAATCGGACTTCGTTTAGATCAGTATTTCTCAATACCTGGTCCGAGGACCCCTCGGGGTCCATCGAATTGTTTCATGGGGTCCTCAACGTCTGCATTATTTTCCAAATGGCAGCAGAAATTCTCGCTCGACAGAAAGTTACCGAACAAAGTTTTGCATTTCGTAGTAGCAGTATTGTTATAAGTGCTTCGACATCTAAGGTCATTTCGCACGTAGGCCCCTACTGGGAATCGAACCCAGGACCGCTTTCACCGAAGTCGAACGCGTTGCCTACATGGCTATCCGGAAGACCCTTTTACATTTTATAGTTCCGCATCTTTGATTTAGGATGCATGTTCGTTTTCGAAGATTGTTTAGCTTTTACTGTACTTCAACTCTTTTCTTAATCAAAACCAGCATCTTAATAGTCTTATCATAATTTCAAGCTTGTATTATTATTTATTGCGGCCTATCAGAAGTTTATCTTGAATTGCGGTTATCAGTTTCCCTAATATTTCAATGTCAAGGGAAGGTATGTCAGATTATAGCGAGAGAAAATAAGTTCATGATATTCGTACGGGAATCATTTTTTGAATAGTCTTATGAGAAATGAAAGGGCTGATGGGGCAAAAAATCTGATCTGTTTAAGTTGCAGAATAAAAATATAACATAAAAAATACTTATACAAATATAATGGATAAGTAAGAAGGGTTCCATTTCAGATTTTAGAAACAAATTCCGGTAAAGCAATCCCTCTTATTGCAAGACAGAGGTCGAAAGCGTACGTTTGGCTGAGTAATCTATTTCCCCTTAAAAATGAAAAAGGCTCTCTTTTGGCTGATTCTTCGAATACTACGATATCTGATTTTCGCCTTTATCATGAGCCCAAAATACATATCACTGTCTCCGAAACTATGAAAAGTTTTGGGAGGAAATGACTCAACAATGCATCAGATAAAATTATCTCAACTACTGTCTGTCAGATAAGGTTATTCAAAACCATATATAAATGTATTTTCCCGTTTACACCTGAAGATTCGTCGTACGATTTTCTTAACGGACAGATTGGTTGGCCAATAGGAAGGTGTAGGCAAAGATTCAACCTCTGGTGAAGGCTCGTTTAGTAAATCGGTAGCAATAGGACTGGAAAGGGTTCAGATATTGTATCGATTCTACAGAATTATTCTCTTGATCTTACGAAGAACTACCTCTACTCAAACCCAAGGGATGCAATGATATAAAATTAATATTTATCGGTGATATGAGTGACATTTCCATACTGATAAACACAGATGTCCTAAATGATAAAAACTGGAAGGAAATGTTATTTTAAAAAGTCAGTAACCGTAATAAATAAATAAAATTTTTACAGTGATTTTAGTTAATTCTCAACGGGTAAAAGTAATTGCATTTCTTTCGCATATAAGTAGAGAAAATAATTCAAACTTGAAATAATAAGCTTGAATGAATTCTCATTGACAGTAGTATGGAATGTTGGAGGTGAAGTTACTTAGTATAATTTACTAATAAATTAAAAAACAAAAAAAAATCAAAGATTTACTTTCCACAAATTCTGTGGAAAGTAAATCTTTGATTTTTTCTTCATTTTTAAAAATGAAATTCCACCAGATTCCACTTAGTAATTTTAATTTTTTACTAATAAATTATCACGTTATAAAAATATGAATTTCTACGTAAACGGCATTGAAGAAGCTCAAATGAACGTAAATAATTCCATTGAAATTTTAAAGCGAATGAATGCAAAGAGTACATAGTCTAGGACAGTCAATGTTAATGAAATTTTCTCTGTTATGAGAAATCAAGCTGAGTGACACTTTTACGATTAGCTCTAGAGCAATGCGCTCCAGCTTAGGGGCGCGTCGTTAAACAAAGGACGTCTTTTCGTAATGATTTAAGAAGAAACACTGAAAGTTCAAGCTAGATTTATCTAAAATTTGATTTGAATGTTAAGAAAATAAGATATTACGATGTAACTCCATAGAAAAACTGGTTATGCTATAAAATAGATAAACAGATACCTACATTTAGTATTATCGTATATATCTATGAGTACTTTAAATTAATTATAACGCTAAGATGAAGTAGAAATTTTCGCTCACTCGTGCGAATTCGAGCGAGACCTCACCTCGTCATTAGTTAAGTATTAGTAAGTTAATTAGTGTTAATAAGATTCATCGATTTAAGATGAGTTCGGTTCTTTGTGCATAAAAACGGGAAATCGGGTAGCGAAACATTTTGAAACGTTTAAATAAAGAATATTCAGGCGAGATTGAGGACAAATAGGTTCCTCTTCCATCAAATTATAATAAGTTAAGCTGTAACTTAATAAGTAGTTATCGAATGTGATATCTTAAAGAATTCGGTTTTTGTAGTCCAAGTTCAAGAGGAGACGATTTACATGCGATTTAAAGCAAGTTTTGAGTGAGCGTTTAATTTACACGATTATGCTGAAAATTTAATTTCACTGTCCGCCTCACGAAATGTCTACCGAGTACACAAATAAACGCCGCGAAATGTACACGAAATTCGCTCTAATGTAACTTTCGACGGAATGACAGTTTATCTCTGTTGATTACGAGGATGCCGAAGAGTGGAAAAATGAGAAAGTGTTTTGTTTATCCTTTCACCGAGCGCGACCTCAAACCTTGGAGTACTCGATGACCGATGGTCAATCCGATTTTACGCTTAAATAACACTGAAGCGTATTTGATGCCGTGGTTGAAACTCGCCTTGCTTTATTTTCTTCAATGTGAAATAGTTCCTTGATGTTGTACAATGAAATTCAACAAGTAACGATTCTAGATTAGACTAGTGGATAATGGGTTAATGAATGGCATACGAACTGCTCGATTATCATTTCCTCAACTAGGGGCTCGATTTTAAGTTGGCAGTCTTAGAAAACCTAATATACATAAACAGTGTACGAGAGAAAAGAATGACATCCGAAGATCAATGCCACCTCGTAAAAAAACACAGAGACTTATAGTACTAGAAAGCCAGAAATATTTTTATCTTGTCTTTTATCCTTTCCTCAGTTCATTAAATAAGCCGTTACCATAGAAAAATGAGCGTAGACTTTACTTCAACGGAAGCTGATTTATCAGCAGAAAAATCTAAGATTTTCGGAGTCGACAAAACTTTATTAAAGGTGTATTTTTAAGCTGAGGATTGGGTAGATGAGAAGATAGCTGGGCATCTATTGACTAAGGAATTAGTAATTTTAGAATCCACCCCTAAAAGCATACTTCCTAGTTCCAAAACAAAATTATCTTAAAATTTACAAAATGATCTTAGAAAAATTGATTTTATCATATTTCTCTTCTTACCTTAGACTATCTTCAACTCAGACAACACGGACAAGCTTTGGAAGCAATGGAAATTATTTAACATTCAAACTGCGCTTATAGCTTGACTAACGGACAGCTTTTTTCAGATATCCTCTCTGATTTACCCCTTCCGAACTACTCTCCAATTAAGGACTATTACTGATTCGCTTATTGAATGAAGTTCGCCTGTACGACTCTCTGGAACGGAGTATTCAACAGCTGTAAATAGAGTAAAACTCTATTTACAGCTGTTGAATAATAACTGACAGGGAAAAATGTCTCAGCACACCGCGACTGCATCACTTGCTCACCAGCCCTGTCCCTAAAGTTACATTTTCTCCGTTTTATTCTGAATTTATAAATATGTGAATTCGCTCGTAGCGAAATTCAAGGACATTCGCTGACCGACGCTAAGCGCTTGCACGCATTTCCGATAACGCATGCGTACTGTCGCGAAACCACGCTAACGGTCTCCGAAGCCAGCAGAAAATCATTCAGTATTTCATTCGCGAGCGTAAGATATAATGGTAGAAGTTGTATGACTCGTTCTTTAAGTTTGCTTCCACACAAGTTTCCTTTCATTCTTTATTTTACAAGAAATTCCTGATTCAGAGGTAAAGATTGATTTGAAAAGTTAAATGAGAAGGAAGCGGAGGCATTCCAAAGATAATGGAGAGAAATCCACTAAAGTCTATTGCAGCCATTGAGAAAATTTCAGTAAGTAATTGTTAGTATAATAGTGTATATATATAGTTAGTGAAGTGTTCAGTATAGGCTCAGAAAAGCCCAGTAACGCTTATATCGACGTCGAGCAGAGAAAATGCCGTCGTTTTCGATGATCCCATGACTTATGCCATCGTTCCTCTTGGTTAACGAAAAATCACACAGCCTTTGAAACCGTGGTAACTGAAAGATGAAATTTATAAAATATCCCCGAAGATTCATTGGGTAGTGTTTTGGAAAGCACTCATTAATCATCGAGACACTTATAAATTTGAGATAATAAGGAAAAAGACCTGAGAATTCCATTACTGCCAATCATTTTCAACGAGATGAATGTAGATATTTCAAAGTGAGTGGTTTGAGGATTCAATATCTTCATTCAAAACTTACGACTAAAATGGGAGAGAAAAATTGTTTTCATTGTAAAAGCATAAATTTCCGTTTCATTTGGCCTTGAAACCTTTGCTGTTAGAAAATTTCATTTTCTCGTGGGTATTCATACAGTGAATGAATTAAACGAAAAATTATGTAACGTACTTTATGCTCGGCAATAAATGGAGACCCTTATGTTACTCAAAATTACTTATCCCTTTAAGAGAAGAGTGAGACAGACGATCACTAAGTGAAGGAAACGCTCGAAATTTTGTGGAGAAGTAAATGGGTATATGAGGTTTGCCGTCCAGTCTTTTCAGGCGGATTTAGTAATTTCATCCAAGAAAAGGGGCCCTGATTGCCCCTTTTCTTTGATGACATTTCTAAATTAGACTACAATTCTCTCGTACTAGTCTTTCAAATTTTCGCGTAATTTTTTTGTGAAGATTTTTTGCGCCAAATGCCAAACAAGAAGTTTTTCACCAATGATTGTATCGAGTGCTCCATAGTTTTCGCCTATTTCGAAATTGGAGGAAAAGTTGTGTTACTGGAATTTTTTCAGAAAACTTTCGTAAGATAGTCGGATAGGATTTACACTCTTTGTATGCTGGACAGCCCTGGAGTAGACTAAAACAAATTTGTCATGATTTGGATTTATTAAAAATATTTTGACGCATAAAACTGAATTTTTGAGCAAACTACATGGTTAACTCCCTTGGTGTGGAAATAAAGAAAAACGAAGACGCGACGTCTGAAAATCGAGCTGGTGTATTTAATTCTAAAGCTGTACAGTTAACAGTTTTCCCAATTATGTAATTGTAAACAGCCCCTTAGTCATGTCTGGAGCATTGAATAGCAAATACAACGAAGGAGGTAATCATGAACACATGTTCACAATAAAAGAGCTGCAGACATGGATTGAATGGTCGTGACCGAAATAAATCTTTTGGCGTGCATACGAACTCGTGATTTAATGAAACAATGAATTGGTTACGTAACGAATTAAGCAGATGTGGAAGATAACAAGCAATTTGTATCATCAAAGTGTTATGCCGTTGAAGAACCTGAAGAAAACTCTTCAATTTTAAATTTAAGTCTCGCATAAGAAAGTTTTTGGAAAGTCTGGAATTGGCAGTGACCAAATTGTAATACAGTTTCTTTAACAAACAATCTCCCTAATGGGGAGGGATATTCCAATATATCATACTCAATAGAATTTCGTTATATATCACCTTTTTCCCTTCTACCTAGAATATTCTGTTACATATTCTGATACCCTCCTTTATTTACTCGAACCACGACATGTTTGATTCATAATCAATCAAATTAGCATTCCACAAATGACTCGGAATTCATATAATGTGTTTTATTGATGTAATATCTTTAATTATGTTATATTCATTAAATCGATTTATGCCGTTTTATATTTTCTTTTCCTTTGCGGCAATATTTTTCTGGGTTTGGCAACATTTTAATTACTTTGAAGTCTACTTTTATCGACTCGTTAAATAATAAATTGACATCTCTGCTATATGGAAGTTTTAGCTATGTAGGTTTGGTCTAATCATGGAGAAAAAGGGAGATAAATAACAAAATATTCCACCTCGGGCAATGAAATTGCACTTCTATGCGTCGAAAATTTCGACAGACTTTATTTTTTCACCGCCACAGATTTTCGATTAGTCCACGTCCCTCAGCTTTCTGCAAACGAAAACCCAGAACGAAGAAAACGGAAATTGTCAACGTATATTAAAAATGAATATTCGACCGATGTAAAACATGGTTTCCGTCATATCTCTGCTCGAGTAAAGTAATAATAGCTTCATTATTTTAAGGACGAAGAAGTTTCCCATTCGAGGATCCGCAACTTTATCTGCGAAATAGCATTTCAAGAGGGGAGAAATCGCTTGGACGAGGAAGCACGCAGAGAGCAATCGCGAGTGGAAGTGTTCCCTTACAACTCGTTGAAGAGTATCCGCGAGCGATTCCACCCCAATGCTATTAATGGAATATTCGCGCGCAGCTGAGAATCGCTCGCACCGAATTTAGTGTGCATTGTGAAGCAGTGGCACGCACACCTACAATGGCACGCAAGAGAAAGAAATCCCACCGCCATGCACAACCGGAAATTCAATGTCAAGTCATTCGGCTCACCATATGGAGCCGGAGTATGGCATCCGGCACCTGAATTCCAATTTCTCTGGACCAAGATCTTATTTCGATAGCTCCTGAGTGTTTTTGAGATCTGGAGAGCTTTTATGGCCTAAAGTATGCTCGTGGTAGGACCATCTTTGTTTGGCAATTCAAAAGGTAGAGATGACTTAAAAATAAAATCTACGGAGGCGGTCGAGATATTGGGGAAATCCAAAGCAAAGAGATGATAAAGGGTGTATAGCGCTTTCTCACAGAAAATTTTGAAAACGAGTTTCCACAGACAATTTTTGAGGAAACATTATGCATATTTTATTACCTATATGCTCAGATGAATTTTTTTTCGATATCAATACATCATGTATTAGTAAGGAGTCGTTAGAAGATTGCCGTTCCTAGAATAATGTTTTAAGCTGCTCCATCCTTACTGAAGAACTTATTTATTGTTTTTATTATTTTTATCGATTACTACGGCCTCTCTTTTCTTTGTGATTAGCAACATGTGTGTACGATATTTCTTCCACCCCATCCTGAATACCATCCGGAGATTAAAAATTTTCAGCCGTTTAATCTTATTCTTAAACAGAAATAGCTCCAGTTTGTCGGAAAGAGGATATTAGCTTGAGGGAAATAAGTCAATGAGTCGCGTAGATATTGAAGTTATGCATATATGCTCAACAGAGATAACTTTTGCTTTTGATGATATACCAAGGGAGTTCGAAATGAAAATTTTCTAATACATTCAAATTGATTGGGCAAACTGTTTAAGTAATGGTTTGTTTGTGATCGCTAACAGGCTATGGTTTCCTCAAGTACTGCTCATTTACAACCATAAAAGAAATATAGGTAGCAATAGGAAGAGAAAGCTTCAAATTAACCGAATTATTTTACATCATCTCGTACAATGTAAAGTCAAATGAGGTTATGTAATCAACTCGTCTCAAATTCTTTATTTAATGAATATTAAGAAATTGTATCACTCTCATTGGAATTGTGTTGAGAATGTAAATTTTACCAATGAAGTAGAAATGACATACAAGGATTCATCATACAGCCATGAACTGAAAGAAAGGAATTTCCAATAAGTCTAAAAATGTGAATGAAGATATTTACTTATCAGATGTACGGTAATTGAGGCTTTGTAGGTGTATATGATTGATATATCGTGTGATTCAGGCAACTAGTGAGCGGCTTGGATACTTTTCCGTCATCCATCGAACTATAAAAGACCAACTATCTACTTTTCTTGTGGTACTGTATCACACTTATTTTCCTTTGTAACATAATAATGGGCGTACGATAATAACACATGAAATTAAAGTGTTATTTCGGTTGTTTCTCTCTTCACAGAGATCCGGACATGATTAATACGAGGCATTCAATTGTGAACTGTTATATGTAATGATATTTATTGAAAATAAGTAAAAATTTTTTATTTTATATTTGATGCAATAATTGACCAAGATAGCTGGACACAATGAAAAGTTCACATTTGAAATATTTGATTAATTCAACAAATGAATGCTAATTGAATTAAGGCGGTGAATACAGTTGGTCAACCGCAAAGAAGACGAAAGATCTGGAGCGATATGATTAGAAGCATTTTGAAAGCTATAACGAAGAGTGATGAGATAATGGGCGCTTACTGCAAAACTCAACCAGTGGGCCGACTCTCATCTTTTCATTCAATTTGCCAACATCAAATCATACCATAGAAGGAAATATGAAGAATACCGACCGAAATTTGAGATCCTTTAGCGAGATTGAGGTAAATATGTGTCATTTCAATTTCCTATTGAAATCCTAGAGATGGTGGATTTTTGTCACCGATGATGATGATGTGTCGAGGGGAAAAAATGTCGTGTGAATCTATTTACGCAAACTAAAATAAGTGGGGCTTCCGAATAGTCATTGGGGCACCACGTTCCGGGTTCGAAATGAAAGCGGTTCCGGGTTCGATCCCCGGCTGGGACTTAGGTGCGTAAGCTGTCGAAACACTTTTAAAATTGGTGATACTACTGAAATAAATGCTATAAGGATCACATTAAAACCGCAAATACAGTATAAAGCTATCAGGAAAACTAAATTCGTTGACTCTGTGATTATACTGACATTGAATAGCAAATACAACGAAGGAGGTAATCATGAACACATGTTCACAATAAAAGAGCTGCAGACATGGATTGAATGGTCGTGACCGAAATAAANACTTAGGTGCGTAAGCTGTCGAAACACTTTTAAAATTGGTGATACTACTGAAATTAAAAATGCTATAAGGATCACATTAAAACCGCAAATACAGTATAAAGCTATCAGGAAAACTAAATTCGTTGACTCTGTGATTATACTGAAACAAAATATCAATACGAGAATAAGTCCAGAAGACCCAACGAGCCGAAGCTTATTCTGCATACATTACAAAAACGCAGAATTATTGAAAGTTCATGCTATGATCCTCCTAAAGACAACGGGGTTAGCTCCGTGAATTATGGGATATTTTGAAGTTCAGTATGTTGGTGACAGATGGACTTCCAGCAAGAAAATGACACAACTCGGAAATAGTCGATTTTGAATTAAGGCCATAGGGAGGTCTGCCAACTTGCCCAACACATCCAGCAAAAGCAACACTTCTGAAAATTCAAACTATAACAAGGCTTTTTCATTTTCATATGAAATAAATAACAGTAATGATAATATACCGATAAAAAATCTGAATAGAATCCGGAAAGGTGAATGCTGGTATTGCTCACACGGTGGATGTTATACTATAATAGCATTCAATTACGTAGAAGGAGAGGTTGATGAGCAAAATGTACAGGAAAAGGCTTTAAGAAGTGAATTTTAATAGGGAAAGGGAAGGATCTGCAATACTTCCCTAATTTTTACAGCCAAAGGTCCATGTATTTCACAAGAGCGGGTCCAAACGAAGTCTTTATGGTTGTACTCATAGCTAATGCTATCGATGCTAAAATTTTCATTGCAAATTCCACATTAATGATATTGAAAATCCTTTACAAATATCAGGAAATCATAAATTGCAAGCGAATGGTAATTAGGTTTAAATAACATGATCTTTTTCAAATATTCCGCATACATCTCGATGATTCTCCCGATGAGAATGCATATTAAGTTCAAGGACAGTAATTACAGTATTCACCCCTCCCTTTAATCCGCCACCGGATACAGCGGAGTATCCATGAGGAAAAAGGTCTTTAGAAATATACATTGGCTCCCGCGCAACCAAGTGGGCAACGCGTGAAACTTCAGTGAAAGCGGTCCCGGGTTCGATTCCCGGTGGGAGCCTACGTGCAAAACGACCTCAGCTGTCGAAGAACTTTTAACAATACTACTACTACTACTACGAAATATAAATTTCAATCTATATCCACGAACAGGATATGTGACCGCTGATATACAAGAAATCTAATTGTATCAACATTTATTTACGATAAAGTAAGAAATGGCTCAAATTTATCATCAATAACATACTTCTCAAGATGATCAAATTATTTTGCCAGCATGTTCGTAGCAAGAGTTTTCGTTTTATCAATCTTCTATGTATGCAGATGCAAAGTCATTCCTTGCAGACATTATTGCTATAAAAAAACCTAAATTGGACGCGAAGAAGCCTAGGCGACCTCATCCACTCATAGATAAGTCCGATGTTGCGTTTTCTTGACGGAATGCCATGGATTACATACACTTGTATTTACGACTGAGGGAAATAAAAGTGTTTATTCAAACAATTGGCCAATGAAATCAAGATACGAGTTAAAATATTTTCGTCCAAACTGTAACATATGGCGAGCTGAAACACCAAAATAAACCCCACTTTGACAGCCTTTCTCTGTTTTGGATCCCTTGATCGGATTTCCTCCGCTGTTTTTGAAGCCATCGATGAAACGGTGGAAAAACTCGAAAGATTATTTGTGTCGACACGCGATCGCTCTCCCCCCTTGAAAAGCGTGTTTCGGCTTTCGTTCGACAGGGGGAGCTGCATTCGCGAGCGGAAGTTCAAAGCGCTACGAAGCGGCAAGCGAGGAGGTGCTCCAGCAGTCCTCGCATAGCACGGTTTATTCGTTCATGAAATCGTCCGTGCTCTGTAAAACCATGCTCAATGATGTATTTTTACGAAGGATTGAAAAATAATCGTTCTTCATAAGCAACATGCTGTTAAACAAAGGACAAGGTTTTGTGGGTTACAGCACAATTCATAAAATAAAAAAATGCCATTTATGTATAACTTTAAACATGATGTAAATCTAGATAAAATGTGGATGAAACTTTGCCATAAAACAATTAATATAAATGCGATTTAGCGGATATTTAAATTCCCAGTGTTCGACTTCATATCTCTCTTCAAAGTGCCATTGGCTGACATTGTGTACTTTAACCGCGACGTTTGCCATTTTATACAAATTGTGATTATATCCTTTAAATGTTTAAAAAATGAATTATTTTTCGTTTTCTAGTAAAATATGCTTAACAGGTTTTATGCAAACTTCTCTTTAGTGGTCATAATTGCGTTAATTTATTAATATACACAGGTAGCCAGAAACTCCGTAAGGATGGAAAATTTCCAAAATTTCTTTATCTGTAAATTGCACGCCTCCTCTAAGTTCTCGCCACTCATTCCTAGGGGAGGCGGTGTTCATACCCTACAGACCTCCCCCCTGGCTACGCCACCGATGTACATTCATGTCACTAGGTATCACTATACTACATCATGTCTGATTGCGTACTGTATCATACGGAACGATATGATTATATTATTTAATCCAACATTTAATAATGCCTGTACGTATTATGTCTGTCTGTACAGTCTTCAGCTCAAAGGTCGGTTTGAGCTTCATCCCCTACAGCATTAGCTACAAAAAGCTTTGGAGTGGGAATGAGGCGACCAGGTAAAATGAGGAGTGAGGTAGTTTTCCCTTGATTGCGAACACTTTCCAAAACGCTCAAAATAAGGAACAAATAAAATTAATACCGCTACTGATCAACACTCATACCACAGTGGTTTTCATATTGTCACAGTCATTCATAGAACGGAGGTGAAAGTAAATTAAATAAAAAATTTTCCTCGATTCCTCACATAAAGAAAAATTAAAGAAATGCTCCAATCGGCCAGATATGAAAGCAGGAACAGGTAGAAACGTAGTATATGTTATATTTACTAATAGCTATATTGCAAGTTGATAACTAATAATAGTTCTATAATACTTCAACATCGATATACTTCTCATATTCGATATACAAGTATTCATACTCACCGGAAAAGCACCAGATCTATTCTAATAATAATAACAACAAGAACAATAATAATAATAATTATCATCTATCATTATTTCACTAACGGAGACAGGAAGACTCCAACTACACCCAGTTTAAGTATTATTTGCAATTGTGAAAATTAACTAACATTCCCTAAACACAAAAATCCAGCTGGTCGGGACTCGAACTCTGGACCTTGGGGCGCTAACTCGCTTACCATTACCACCACCACTTCTCATTCGTACATTTTTGAACGCGCTGCTGTAGTGTGGACAGCACCGTTTGAGGCGAAGTATTATTGTTTATTTCTTTTACCGAAGCAACAGTAGCGCGAATGTCCCGGGCGTAGGTCGCTCTAGGAAGAAGGCGGAAGAGCGCTGGGATTTATTTATCTCGGTTTGCTGCGTGAAGAGGACAGAGAGCGAGAATGCTCCCGGCGATCGAAATCGGTTTTCGAGGCCATCGACCTTGAATCTGCTAGTAGGTCACCAGCTGCGGAGGTCTTGCTCCACGTGCGTCCAAAATGCACGAAAAGACTTTGACGTCAGATGGACATCACTGCGCATGATATTGTACGCAAAATGCCAGGATTTATGAACGTAAGTGAATCATAACAGTGCGGAAATGGTACCGGCGGAGGATGGTTAAGGAAAAGGTGGCGCCGCGGCGCCGTAGCAATCCAGCAAGTGATTCCTCTTCGTCGAATTAAAATACTCTGCTTCCAGGATACTACTTCCCGGAGTCTTTAAACGGGTTTTTGTCGCTCTTTCTCTTCTTTATTTGCCATTATTTTACCTTCCGGAAATATTTTGAAGATAAGTCTGGGAAAAATGAAACATTTTATCTTGGTTCTGTTCCTTAAATTTTCTTTTTACGAAAGTAAATAATTGGATACCCTTAGTATAAGTGTAATAGCAAAAATTGCGTTACGTTCGTTACGACCGTTGTGTTACAACCAAGCTCATAATAAAAGTATTACGATTTTTTTTGATACGACCGAAATCAGTTGCGAGAAAACGCATTTATTCTTCTCATATTTTCGTATTTGTGCAAAACGATCATACCAAAACGTTATTACGTTATCGTTTAGTGAACCTGTACCTTTAAAATTGCGGATGGAAAGCAGATATACTTAGGGTCGGCGACAGGCTTAACGTCGCCCGCCTGAAAAACAAAAGTTGCCTCCCCAAACATTATTGTACGGATAAGAAATGTATGAATTCGCCCCCCCCCCCCCCCCAAAAGTGGCCCTCACCAGCAGTGAAAGTTCAGAATACCCGCTCCCGCCGGCCCTGGGCATACGTACCAGTGACCGACTAGTCACCATCGTAGACATATTCACGAATGAGTCGCTCAAGTTTACTCATTTCATACGAACGATATTCGGAACAGGTGTTATGGCTTTGGGGGGCCTTAGGTATAAAACTGAGCCCTACTCGGTAAGTAATACATTTTGTTTTTTAAATGTCCTCGTTGCAAATACAATAGACCTCTTCAGATGTTTAGAAGTGCCTTAGAGAGAAAACGCATATCCTTGCTCTCCAGATATTGCCTTCGTCCAGAGAGACAGCGGCGAACGACGACGAGATGGAAATCGAACTTATGTTACGAAGTTTTCGAGAAAACAATGTCTTTACACATTACGATTTCGATAATTACGATTTCAATTTGGGCTTTGACAGTTTATACATTGTAAAAATTCCTCTCCTAGCAGATATTACTGTATAATTAATTAAATTTCGTTCCCTTTAAGAACGGAAAAAAATAATTTAGAGTTACTTTGGGGCCGCTTGGAATCTGGGCCCTAGGCAGATGCCTTTTTTCCCTTCTGAATAATTTTCCTCTGACGATGTACTGGAACGGAAACACATTTATCGCTTGTTTACAGAATTAAAGCATCTGCAAGATTTTGCAAGCAAAGAGAAAAAGAAATCGAAATCAAATTTTGCTTATTTCACAACCAAGGCGTAGGGTCCTTTCTAGCCCAGATTTATTTCCCACTGAGCGGAAGAATTAAAAGGGGGCTGTGAAGTGTAACTTCAGTGATATACTGTGTGAAACTGCGATACACTGACCATTTTCTTTTAGAACCAAAGATAATCGCGTAGAAATATATAGTATAAAATTATGCAACATGGTAATAAATAAGGTCTCCCTTCTATTCATAAAAATGTACAACAAATTTTATTTATTTTCCCGGATGAAATATTTTCTGCTAATAGCTTTACAAGGAAAATACCGGGGAAAGTATAATTATGAAACATAAAAGTCTAGAAAATCTTTAATTTTATTTTTAGCCTGAAAATATCCGAAAATGCGATAGATAATTAATCATTCTTTGATTGCTCGACGTGGTGTTTAATTAATTAAATCATATTATCGGAGTCACACTAGAAATAATGACTCCAGGGGGCCCTTTGACTGGATTTTCCCTCAATGCGGCGATGTCGGCGGTTTTAGCTTCGCCGCAGGCGAATCTAGCGAAATGAACTCCTAATTAGAATTCACTAATTTCAAAACATTCAGGCTTAGTCTAAGATAATGGAATGACAATGGTCGCCTTTATTCCATTATGTTAAAGCCTACATATGCAGAGGGTTGAAACAATAAAATGAATCGAAACAAAGTGAGGTTTTTCGCAAATTTTAGAGAAAACGAAGTTAGCAAATTGTGTGTCACAGTGGGTTGTCCAGCTATGGAAAGTGAGAATATGGAATATTTTAAATTTATCGTAGGAAGGATTCATCATCTAATTTGAGGTTATGATTTTTGGTAACTAAACATTTCCTTGCTCATTTTTTCATTTTATTCATCAATCGCTTATATTAAAGCTAGGGATAGTAACCAATGAAACCCAGGGTAGTCTACGGAGATTGGGTAACAAATCTTATGAGCTTTTTAGTTTCTAGCATTTTATAATACACTCTCCGTTAAATGTTAATAGCATAAAGCTTCCTAAATTTTAGTCTTCTGTTGCATTTCTGAAGAATAGATGAAGTGGGAAAACATGTACTCACAGTTGTATTATAACTACCAATCCCTAGCCGATTTACCACAGGACTGAGCTCGGATCTGGCTTGAGAGCAAAAATTCCTTTTCAATGTTCGGGCAGAGCTGGGCTCGGATTCAGTCTAGATAGGGCTGGGCCGGAAATTTCGGTCCATCCAGACATTTACTGCTTGCCACTCTCTTCAGCGGGAGCATTTCAAACTTGTTTCGCTGTATTTGTCCAATTAAAGGTTACGATTATTATCTAAGGTCAACTTAAATAATTTAAATTAAAAAATTGAATTTAATAATAAAAAAATCGAAATTTATTAATATTAGAGCTGATAAGGCCTTCGATGGATCAAGAAAGACATAAAAATGACCAAATACGAAAAAGAAGTAAGGAAAGGGACAATAGAAAATATTATTTGAACAGCTCGTTTTTTTCGAGTTTTTGTAGATCATGTATGACATTTCACTTATTTAATGTGTTTCACATTTTAAACCAAGACACCCAAGATGAAGCCTAATTTTGAGCGTTTATTAAAAGTATAATTTAACTTCGGAAAGTACGCTTCGATCCACTAAACGAAAATCATCAAATCGTCTCATATAAGTTTTCGGATGAAGTAGGAAACTTCCTAAAGGAAGCTGAGTTATGCGAAAATTTATACGGATTTGTTGATGCTAAAAAGACTTGCTTGATGACTTTTTCTATTCCTAGATTTCTGACAGAAAACGATGGTGAAATAGCTCTATGGATAGAGCAACCGACCGGCAATTGGGAGACCTGGGTTCGAGTCCCAGTTCCGTCAGAATTTCTTCATATCCGTTTCTCCTTGGGAATATTTCCTGTTCATTTTGTTATTCGTCTGAATAACTAATGATGGCTTGTAATAAGTAGCAATATTGATTAGACTGTATGTTATGTAAGAGCGGAATCCTAATTCTAAACAGAATACAAATTTCCTGGAATGAAGTTCGGCGCTAGTGGCTATATTCCCTAAAAATGAAGCAAATTTCCACATGAACAGCGAATATCAGCAGTGTTTCGGCGGTGTGAAGAAATGGTTTTGATTATTACGGCAAAAATCATTTCTTTGGATTAAAATAAAATCAACATGATTAGGCGTTACTTCGTGGAAAGCCATATCACAGAAGAGAAAGAAAACTTAGTAATTTTTCCACATATATTTTTTTTGGCGACCTGTTTCTCTTAAGGTTCAGCATCAGGGGCCTGATGACGCTAAAACCTTCAGCAAAACCGGTCGCCAAATAAAAAACGTGTGGAAAAATTACCAAGTTTTCTTTCTCTTCTGTGATATCATATGGTGGTGAAATATTCTTTGAACAAATTAAATCGTGATCAAGAAAGATGTATTTGTGTGTTTGAGTGTACTCGCTAGACTTTAAACATCTCAAAGTCCTGGAGCCACGTTTTGAGAAAATTGGATCTCACACTTAGTTTCAAACTATAGTGACTAGGTTAAAACTTCTTAGACGATGACTTGTTCCAATAGAGAATTTCTGTTGAATTAACGCTTTTCAAAATGTCAAGTTGTAACGATTAAATTACTATAGAGGCCTGAATATCCCGCATAGATCCATTGAATTACATTAAAGGAAAATTCATGAAACAAATATGACCACAAAATCAAGATTTTGGAAAACCTTTTCAACGTATTGCCTAATACCTTCTACTTTATCAGGTTCAGAAACTTATTATATCAGATGTTTGACTTCTAGTGCCTGAGAATGCTTGTAAATTTAAATGAATGAATGAGAGTAAGGGACCAAGGAAAGTCATGTAAGAAGAGATACCAACTAAATTAAAGGTAAAAAGGCTAGGATAAAGGTACTCTTACCAACGAAAACAGCTGATCAATCTCTCCTGTTATGGAATATGATTGATGTTGTTTATTAAGGTTTAAAGATACTGAGAATGTAACGGAAAATGGACAGCAACTTAAGTCTAAATTTAAAATAAAATGGAAAAGCACATAGGGCGAAGGAGGATTATTATGCAATGGAATACAGTAAAACAACAATATTCATTCGGATGATTAAAAAAATGATTTTCCATGCTAGTCGAATAATACACTCATTTCATAATTAAATCTGTAATTTCACAACTTACAACATATTTCACTATTCACCAATGTGGTTTTTATCTAAAAGAATCAACTTCCGCTGACTACTCCTCATGACGTTGGAAAATTCAGCATACACCCTAGCCAGAGAACTCTTTATTGCAAGAGAACCGTGTCAAAAATGATTAAGGATCGCTGGCGTAGAAGCTTGAATAAGCGTAATAATGAGATATGCGGGTTTGATAATCAAAACTTCCTGGGGTCACATCCAGGGTTCCCTCCAAGCTGCGGGCCTCGGCAACCGCACAATACATTTTTAGCGTCCCTCAACTACTTTGTTAGCGCACTCTATTTGTTGAAAAATTTGAAATCCTTTCACTTTAGTTTTCACAAATTCATAGCGATTTTGCTAATTAGGAATAGTTTAAGGCATTACATGGTTCATTTCGTCATTTAAGTAAAGAAAACCAGAAAAATTGTAATTTAAAGTTCTTCCCTGGAAATGGCGGCGCAGATCCGTAAACTAAGCGCCCGCAGTAATTTTGCTGCTGTCCAAAGAAGAATGAAATCTGAGGGAACTACGGTCGCAACTACAAAAGACTTCGATTATTCAGAAATAAATATTGAAATCGTATAAGGTTTACGTAATGAATATCCTCTATAAAGTACGCTTTACAGCAATTGCTATCCTAAACACAGTGGAAAGGATAAATTCAGCGCATAAATTGGATGATAGTGACTCACATATTCGATTTTTATTAAAAGGTTTCTATTGTAAGCATGGTAATGTAAAACTTCTAAGAAATACCCTACGTAGCTGTTAACGGAAATTGAAGCTGATTCGAAAACAATAACTGATAAGGCTGCCGGAAGTTATCCATAACAGAATCCGTCGTGTGAAATACCCGGCATCAATCGCAACCGCTCCTCAGATTGCAGTAGAAATGCTCCAAATTCTTGTCGCATTTTACTTGGAAAGGAAGGAGATCTGATTATTTTTCCAGCCTTCTTTAATTCCTAAAATTAAAGGAGACTGTAAGACGTGGAAACACTTCCTTTAATACTTGTTTTTCTCGGTTTCTCGCGCTTCTGCACTTTTCATCACCAATGAGAACGCTCTCAGCCAATAAAATGGAAAAATTGCAATTCATTTACTACTGAATTCATAAACCTCAAATACCACAGAAGTTTACCGTCTCACTTCCTTGACGGACATCTTTGATCGAATTTACGGCATTTTTAAATAATATCGAAAAAGCAATTCAGTGCGTTATTTTTGAAACTAAGAGACGAAATGCCTTTGAACGTTAAGCGTTACAGCTGCGTCCATTCTGATCGCTGTTTCATTTTGGCAATTCTCGTTTGACACTGTTCTATCTGGAATCTGCGTGTTGATAAATATTTATACTTATTTATTATCATATACAACAATAGCCATAGATGGTAACTTACGTTGCATACTATAAAAATCAAAAAACAAATATATTGAAAAAATCATAGGACGAGAGGTAACATTTTATGAACCGAGCGATGGGTGTTTTTAATGATAGAAAAATTTAGAATTTGGTGGAAAATATAACTAAATTTTAAAAATTAATCTCAATGTTGGCACCGGAAGGGTTATTTTTAATTTCAATTGATAGTATATATTAAAAATATATTTTATTTCAAGAGCAATTACACGGGCATCTTTCTACGGTTACAAATTTGAGCATGTCTCGATTCCCACCGAAATATAATGATTAGAACTAACAAAATACGTCAGAAATTGTTAGGAAATCTTTGAAAATCGCACAATTTTCTAATATTTAAATTTATTGTAACGGTAAAATCAATAATAGCTACACATTCAACGTATAGACAAATTCTTGTTCTTCTTCTTCTTAATTTAGTTTTAACTCATTTAAGTTTACGAATCATATCTTCGTAGATGTTTCAGGGGACATTTGTTTCGCCTAAAATTACAAAAATCCACGTTGATTACCACTCTGAAATATCCTTTAACATTGTGATATGATTTTTATGCCGACGTTTTGTGCCTCCTTTTGACTTTATGCTTTAAAATAAGTTACATTCGAAGGCACACTTAAACATATTAACAAATCGGTAAAATCTCGCAGCTTAAATTAATATTAATTCAATCTCATTAAGAGGATCTTAATATCATTAATAGGAAAAATTAATTTCAACACACTTTACGAGAGAAGATTTCGAGTTTGAATTGGCTTGGATCGTGCGACTCTCCGGCACCAAAGGACGACTTTACGTTAGCGATGTTCCCTCCGCAATCGGATTTGGGACGATTGCTGCGGGTAAACTCCATTCCATCCGCCATTGCTCCATCTCGTTTGCCTTCTTCCGTTATACCAAACTCAAATAAAACTAGATATGCTGTTCCCGAGGACTAATTTCAAAAGTAGTTGAACGACTCGAGGCCACCAGAAATATTCAGATCTACAGTTGAGCCAAAAATACTGGCGGACTCATATGGAATGATTGTACATAAAGATCTGACTTATTAAACGGCAGGCTTTAGTGTACCCTCACAAAAAAGATCACTCTTGCGAAATAAGTATTGGAGGAAAATGAGAAAAAGGTTTTGATGATTGGTAATTCCTCGAAATTAAAATGTTCTATCCTTCAATTCAGGGAACTACTGTCCACAGTCCAAAAGGTTTGCAGGGGGCCCGCAAACGGATCAAATATTTTACAAAAGCATCATTTTACTATTCCGATGTAGTTATTGTCGGTTATTTTTTGGTTAATTTTGTATTTGTAATATTATGTCTCTTACACATAAAATTCTTTACTCAGCATATAAGCATTTTGCAAAAAATCCAAAGAACAATAAAGTTTAAGTTCGTACCGCATAATAATTCTCTTGTACTAATTTGGTGAACCTCTTAAAATGCCAAGAAAACGGAAATTCGGACATTCCTCTAAATATATACAAATGTGAAGAGGTACTGACGTCAAAAGCATAATCGCATCATGAATATAATGAGCATTATATTGAGCTTAAACATCTTTCTCTTTAACGTTTTGTCGTTTAAGCATTAAAGTATAACGGAGAAAAAATGTGCGCTTTTTTAACCAATCACTCGAACTCTTTGTCTTTACGAAAGCCAAAATTGACGAAACGCTTTCAAATCGGCTCTCTAGCCAGCTTTTATTCAGGACTGTAGCCAGGATTTATCTCTTGGGGGGGAGTTATGAGCCAAGGAATTAACTAAATTGCTTACATTCCGGGCTGCTCCAAATCTAATAAAGATGGAATAAGATTTATATATTTATATAACTGTTTAAACAATTAAAATTAACCTTACATAACCTCAATTTTAAAAATTTCATTTTGGCTTCGGGGGGCCACACCCAAAACTCCACTGATTTGTTTATTATCTCATCCGATCATCTCGATATTGCCATTATTTGACATGCTTTTTTGTTTCACGTTTTTAACATTTCATGTCATGATGACCCTTGATGAGTATTGCACGCAAATCAATTACACCCGGGATCTTCTGCTTCGGATGTCATATGTAAAATGCCGCCAGATAGAGGAGGTGTGAGGTCCTTCTCGAGAATTGTCGAACAACAAGGATATATATAAAAGAAACAAGAAGTTCGTGTCCGTAGCGACCCTTCTAGCTGCATAATTTGGGAGCGGAGGAGATCCCATAACCATACGTTACTTATAAAGATTCGCATCTGAAGGTGATAAGAATGTAGATCGGAAGAATTTCTATCAAACGCATATTAACAAGAAACTAGCAAATGTAGTTAAAAGAGTCTAAAATTCAACTCTTAAAAGAATTGAATTCAGTTTCGGCAAATTTAAGAAGATACATCTTTGGTTGCACTAAAAATAGGCTTTCGTCTGAAGTTAATCCTGGTTAGTATTGCAATCTATTATTTAATTTTGATCGAAAATTCTGTAATATTTTAATTTCTGACACCCTTTATTTAAACCTATTCCCATGAGGATGTAACTGAAAAGAATTTAGATTCAATGATTAGTTTACTAACTGCAAACTACCCTTATACCTATCCTAGCTTCCCTATTCATCTATAGGTTTGGCAGTCCAAATTCACCCTTTTGCAAATCAAATGCATCCTTTTGCAAATCAAATTCACCCATTACAATTCAAATTCACCCTTTTACAAAACAAATTCATCCTTTTGCAAATCAATTTCACCTATTAAGAAATCGTATACCTAAACTGAAATTTTTTCACCGTTTTCTTGTTATATAACTAAAAAGTCACCTAAATTTTCAAAATTGGTCATTTTATTCCATTTTAAATAATATTTTGCAACATCAATTCACTCACTAAATTCAGTCATAACGGCTCCTCTGCTGCTGCTCGGGGTAATTTCATGTACATATTTATTATGTAATTTTTACAATCTCTCGGAGTTACATTTGCAACAGAATGA
>KZ308712.1:222062-239730 GCA_000376725.2 Ladona fulva | reverse complement strand
TCCCTAATCAATTAGTTTCGCGTATCATTCCCGGAAAAAATGAATTATTTAGTCGATTCGTTCTTGCAATTATTTCTCTTAGGCACAATGTATATTAATCATTATCATTTAAAATCCATTTAATTTTGAAATGTTTCTGCACTTCGTACGTTGTATATGTAACTATATTTCGTAGGAAATTCCCTTTAATGCTACAAAAATGGTGAGGTACAAAGATCTAACATGGGCCCTGTATGAGAGCAGTGATTACCTGCGGATGGTACGAGGTCTCTTAGGTTTCTGCAGGTTATGGTTATGTTAAATCATAAAGTAAGCTTACTTTACGGTAAAATATAAAGAAAGAAGAAGATATAACTTTTCTTTTATTTTTGACTTTTGTATGATTTTCCAAACTGTTTCATAATTTTCTAAAAAGCTTGCGTGGGTACACATTAGCCTACCTCTCTTTCCTGAGATATCTGATTTTTCGACTTCCTTGCATTTTGGGAAACAAAAATATCCAAAAATAAACAACATATTCGAGCAAGAAATATCTCCGAAGACCTATTCATTCTGCTTTGAATTCCAATTACCATAATTCCATCCAATTTCCATATACGAGAAATAAGGGTAAGCCCGACTTTCCCGAAGAAATGTCCATAAAAACAGTTCATCATGCCCTCTAAAAGGCCTCGGGGGACACGTTAAGAGGTGTATTCCGAAACTCAGACTTAGATATTGATTCCTTTAGCGCCGCGCCCATATTTATAATCGACGTTCAAGAGGTCAATTTGTACGGAGCGAATAATAGTCGAATGGGGCTCAGGTGGCGATGAGAGCAAAATAGCGTAAGTGAGAGAGAAAAGAAGGATAGCGATCGAAGGAGAAATGGCAAACGACATCTCCGAGTCGCACGCCCCAACGTGCCGCAGAAATCTTCGATCGAATCTCTGAGAGGAGTGGCTGCGATGGTGGGGAAGGTGTGGGAGGAGAACGGGGAGGGGATGTGAAGATGGTAAATGGAAAGGTATTGTGATGAGGAAGAAGGGGAAGAGAGAAGGAAGGGAAGGAAATATGGGATGAGAGGATTAAGGAAGGTTGACAAATTTTATTGGATGAAGTTGAGGCCGCTAGCTGCCTTAGCCTTAGGCCTTATGGGGGAACAAGATAAGCATTGCAGTGGTGCGGAAAGGCAGACGGACCAACTCTAATCGGTAAACTTGTGATCAGAAAGGAGCATCGCTGAGGGGAGCATTGCTGTCTTCAAAGTACTCAGTCTGAAGAACCTCATACCCCCTACAATTATCAACCAAGATCTAGGAGAGAGGAATGAGGCTAACCAGGTAAGATGAGGAGTGAGGTAGTTTTCTCTTGGCTTCCGAGTTAGAATTATATAGGCGGACCAAGTCTGCATAAGGCGCGATGACCCAACGAGAATCTTTTTTCGTAGCATTCCATAGTGGGAGTTATCTTAATCAATGCAAGTATTCAGCATCACTCATACCTCGGTATCATTCGTAGCATGTCTCAGTCTTGTTCATGAAAAGTGGATGAAAGATATATTTTTCTATATCCTGTACCAAAAGGTGAATGAAACACTCCAAAAGTCAAGATTTGAAAGCAGGACCTAAAATTGCTGAGGTAAGGCAAGGAGCACTGATAAAGCAGAGGCGGAGCACAGAATAAGTTGGTGAACGTAGAAATGGAAGGGATGTAGAAAATGTGGAGGTGTTGAAAGAATGAAGGGAGAGGGTTGGCAGTTAGAAATGGAGCGAATGAAGGCAGATAAAGCGCATTGTGATGAAGGTGGTTGCGGGGGAGACAGAGAAAGGAAAGATGTAAGGAGAAGAGGGGAGAGGTAGTAAGGGGGAGCTTGAGGATGAAGATATTGCAAGGGGAGGCGGGAGGAGAGCACAGAAAGATGTATTGTATTGGAAGATACGGAGGTTATAAATAAGAGATATTACTGCGAAGGTGGCATGTTGGGAAGACAACATTGGAGGAGGTTTGGGCCAAGAGGGGAGAAGTATAAAGATAATGTGAACGTAAGTTAAGAGAAGGCTGGGATGGAGTTGTGCGAGGGAGTGTCTCCTGCGCTTCGATTAGCCCCTCTGCGACGCCAAATCGGTAAATAGGCGATCGCGCGTGTTTTAATCGCGTTTGGATTCGTCCTGTGGAATGGCGAAGGTCGCAAGTCCTTTTCCTTCGCCACGCGTCCTCGTTCGCGTGAAGCGCTCCTTCTCGGAACGATCGGAGCGAGCGCAGGTCTCCAACCTGCGTCCCGACGATGCGTCTTATGCGTTTCCATGGCGATCTATTGTGTTATAAGTGCACAAGTCCACAAGTGGAGTGAGGCTCATAGTTACACGGCAATGAATATGAAGAGCTTTAACGAATGCGAAAATGATGATACAATACCTCTCTTATTGAGGATTCTGTGTTACAACACAGACCTATACATCAAAATCCATGAAAAATGTAAAATTGTAAAAACGGTTATTTTGTCCTTCTGTTACTTAGCCGTAGAACCGCTTAGTAGTAAAGACATAATCCAGACCGTCGGTTTACCTCAACTCCTTCAACATCACTACCAAAACCCTTTGAGAGAGAATCTTGCCAAAGTAGGCAAGATGAGGAGCGCAGTAGCTTCCCTTTGCTTCACTGACTGAGACGCAGAAAATTTCCACGTAAGTTAAGCACAATGATCCTATGAATATCTCTTTTAATGACTTTCAGTGAGTGACCAAAATGAATGCCATTATTCAGCATCATTCATTACTCAGCATCTTTCGTTTTATAACAAACTATGAATAAGAATGAGAAAATGACATGAAATATGATACGTTCTATGCAATATACAGCCGTCTGTGGGTAGTAAGATGAAACCAAGAATGCGCAAACCCACGTAAACACATGATATGTATGAAAGTATCGAATTGAACGATATTATTTTGGGTCACCGAGCTATATTTCAATGTACGCGTATTTCTATGTCTCTGTATGTACCCTGTAAGCCACCTTTCGGCGTGTGGCAGGGGGTGCATGCACCATGACTCTACCTCCCTAATCAATTAGTTTCGCGTATCATACCCGGAAAAAATGAATTATTTAGTCGATTCGTTCTTGCAATTATTTCTCTGATCTTCTTCGCAGTAACAGTTCGTCCTTTGTAACATGGGGGACGCATTATATCGGCTACATCAATTTGAACGTGCTTTCTCTGCACTTATTTAGTAAATAAATTTGTTAAAATCTTCTAACTTATAAAGATTCCCATCATACGTCCTGAAGCATCCAAGTAACGCTCACTGATTTATCGTAGAAAATATCCTCAAAACGTTTCGCCTTCCGATGCGCCTTTCCTAATTCCCGAATACAACACTTTTCGGCAGGGTCACCATACACTACACGTATACTCAAGGTGAGGCCTAACTAACGCAAAGTAACACCGCTCGCAAACTTTTTCTTCGCTCCGACCGACTATTCTCTTAAGGGCGTCAGATACAATTTAAACCAGCCGTCTTTCGCGCTTTCCGCATTTAGTTCGAAGAAATGACGTGGAAGGTGGAAAGCGGTGGAAGGCGATGGTTCGAAAGACTTACTGTAGCGCCGAAGCTCTTTCGATCTATTTGCTGCGGAATGGACACGTTGCTCGAATTACACGATTACGGAAGTTGTGTGAAACTTACATACTTGAAAAGTGCCTGGGTTAAAAGATAAAGGATTAAGCTAAAATTCTGTGCAAGAAGATTTTCATATCATATGCAAGAACATTTTCATTTTCATGCCGAGTACCACTACAACGAAAGGGATCGATTTTATACATGTTTTATAATTTTATTTCTCCATTATGGTTTGCAGGATCCAAACGGAGAATCTATGCAAGTGTAGCAACATTCTTCAAGCATTATATGACGATAAGAGAAAATTTTTATCGATATTCATGCAATCATGGCGATGTTATTGCAAACAACCTGCAAACGGATATTCAGGCCTTGTATCGACTGCCCTTAAAGAAGCCGAATTTCTTAAGTGCACTTCCCCACGGAAGCTGTTTGAATAATTATTAATAATAGATTTAATTTCGAAGTAGTTAACTTCTGAATATTTGTCCACGTTTAGCTCTAATTGAAATATCTTAACTATGAGAGGTGCAAAGCCCTATTACTTAGCCAAAAGCAACTTAAGGTCCCGAATCAGGAGATATTTATTATCAAACGTTATGGAATTAATATTACAATTAAATTATTAAATTACAATTGAATATAAAATTACAATTACAATTGAATATACAATTTTCCGAGAAAGAAATGCGTGGGTACTGAATAGTTGGAGAAACGACTGTTGAGTGAAATTTATTTCACTTCACTTCTTGCGCAGAGAATATTCTTCTCAAAAGTACGATTAATATTCAGCGATCCCAAGAATGGAGATAATCTAATAGTATTTGAGCTAACTCTTGAACGACTATGAAGTGATCCAAGGGAAATTGGAAATTAAGGACTGACAGCTTTGATATGGTGATGTGACGTGGATGAAAAAACTAATTCGAATGGAAGTAAATGCATAAAGGGCAATACTCAATATGAGATAGATGAATAGATCATAAGATATATATTTCATGCAATACCGTCTCCAGGATCCGAAGGGCCCTGGGCGAAAGGGTTGCCTCAGGGCCCCACAATAAAGTGATCTCTAATTTAATTGCAATTATTTGTGTAAGTATTACTTTTCTAAAATTTGGGAATAAATATTTTAAAACTTCTTGCTAAGGTTTTGATATATTTATAAAAAATATAATACCATTGGGATTTTTTAAATTCCCTAGCTTCGCACACTCATAATTGTCAATAATTTTTCATTTATGAATCTTCTCAACTCCATTCATTTGTGAATCTTATCAACTATGTTTGATTGACAAAATGCATAAATCTCCTCTCCAGGGAAATATTCGGTCTCAACTAAAATTTTTCTAATTTTAACTTCGAAAAGAACATTTCAGTCGATTCTACCGTAACTGACATCGTTGGAGTTATTCTATGAAATTCTATGTTCTATTATTTAGGTAAAAGTGCTTCTAAAGAGTTCTTCTTCTCGCAGTTCCACATGTCTACGCGGACCCTTAGAACCTATGACCTAACCTCATATTTTAAAATCCTTTAGAGATTTTGGGCAATCCCCTCGTCTTACTCCTTTATGTTCCAGATAAATTATTTTGAGTGCAATTTTCAATGGAGATTTTCCAAGGTGTCATCAATAGGAGGCGCGGGGTCCCCATAGGTCTGGGACTCCTAGCGCATGCCCCTCAAGCCTCCCTTCAATGAATGTGATATCTCTCTAAGCGAAAATATTTCAGAACATTTTAATCTTTATAAAGCCTTTACGGAAAGTCGAGAAAGCAGACCAAAGAGGAAATATTGTAGTAGTAGTATTTTTAAAAGTGCTTCGACAACTAAGGTCATTTCGCACACATAAGCTTCCACCAAGAATCGAACCCGGAACCGCTTCTACCAAAGACGAACGCGCAGCCCACTCGGTTATCCAGGAACCCATTGGAATGTAATCTAATAAACTGTACTAAAGGATAGTTTTCAGAACAGAAAAAGGTGTTTCATAAGTCATCCATAAATTAAAATTAATTGAGACTGAGTACGAAATGAGAATTACCAATAAGTGACAAAGTGTTATTACTATAGGGGAATGTCCTTGATTCAGAAAATCAGAACAATTTCTGTGCCCTATCATGAGAAAAGGAAAATGCAATTATAAGTTGTAATAATATCAATTGATTCAGGCGAGACTTTGTGGTAGGCATCCACTGAAAACGGTGAATAAAAACAACACTTCTACCCGTACCACAGTAAATATTTATTTGCGACCTAGGTTTCGACGGGTCCTGAAGATGACGCGACGCGTCGAAACCTAGGTCGCAAATAAATATTTACTGTGGTACGGGTAGAAGTGTTGTTTTTATTCACCGTTTTCAAATATCGAACGAAGATAGTATTCTCGTGGAATTTAGAACTGTTAACGTCTCGAATAATGATGTTCATTTATTTTCGAAAATAGTGTTGCTATTATATTGACTAGTAATGTATATTGATTTGCAAAAAGATGAGGCACACCGAGAGAATAGTGCAGGCCATTATCCTAGGGGAGAAAACCTGTTTTCCCGTTATAAGTGGATGTTGCGGTCTAATTTTGTTTTAATGGCAGTATGTCCTCTATAGGTGCTCGTATACACGCCATTGCTATGGTTCCTTAATGGTACGCCATTAATATGAAGATCAGTGAATACTGATTAGCAAGGTAATATAGCTCAGTACGGTAATGAACATTCCCTTCAAGATATATACAGATTTATGTAAACATTCACACTGTAGGATACTTGATTCTCGGCGTAACTGATATTTCCCTGTTTCAGAGTGATTTCGATTTTAAGAGCGACATCTCCAAAGCACCATTAATATTCGAAGTTTTAAATTCCTTACTGTTTTCAGATTAACTTAGTTTATGATTAATTTTATACCGTCCTTAATTTTCAAACTTATCTCTTCCAGACCAACTTCCCCATCCCAAAAACGATATCTCCGTTATTTGTACCGATAAACCTCTCTTCATGCGCTTGCCTCTTCGTCCCTTTCCCAATATCCCTCCATCAACTTCTTTAGCGATCCATTTACGCTCAATATCTGTTCAACCCGCTTTCTCCGTCTCATTTCCTATATCGTTATCCTTTCCATCCGCAGTGGGCTTAATTCTTCCCATTTGTTTTTCTACTCACCCAACTTTCCGTTTATAGCAAACACCACGCTCTCATCTCTGAAGCTCCCGCTCCTTTGATCTTTTCTTTACTTTTCGCAACCAACTCTCGCGCAATGATAACCTCCAGTTGTTTATCAATCCCCTCCAAACAGATTTAACATTTTTCTCGCAATAAAGTCTGTTTGTGTTGTCTCATACTTGCAGTGATAGTTTTGGCGCTTCTCTAAAAAAATATAAAATTGCCGGGGACACCTGTTCGATTAATGCTTTTCGACTGTTTTAATACAGCTTGCTCAATCAACTGAATCCATACAAGTGTTTTGCGACTTCGTTTTATTCCTTAGTGCCTTCTTACGTCCCTAAAACGATGTTAAATTTCAATACACACCTCTACAATACACAGCCATTCTGATTTAGCACAATCGATACGAGTACAATAAAGTTAATATTCTTCATCTATATTATATATAATTACAATTGAATATACAATTTTCCGAGAAAGAAATGCGTGGGTACTGAATAGTTGGAGAAACGACTGTTGAGTGAAATTTATTTCACTTCACTTCTTGCGCAGAGAATATTCTTCTCAAAAGTACGATTAATATTCAGCGATCCCAAGAATGGAGATAATCTAATAGTATTTGANCCTCTATTGATGCAGTTAAACCATCTTTATTTGCATCTCATTATTTAAAAATTTCAGTAACACAATTATGGGTTAGTCATCACCTATTTTCCATGTAATTCGAACTTCGTTAATTTTACAGGGCATTAATAGAACGCTTTTAAACATTTCAGCTTCAAGAGATAAAAATGATAGTTTTTATTATCAGATGGTTTTGGAGGGTTTCCATTCTCCATTCTTAGATGCTGAAAGAGAAACAACAGCTATAAAATTGTATAATTAAGTAATTTATCCATGTCGTCTGAAAGAAGTTCGCCAATTAAAGCACACTTGTAGCTTCTTTTTTAAAAGAAAAAATAACGTAGCTTAAATTTATTGAGTTTAAATATTTGTTTAGTATTTCTATATCAATTTCGCGTTTTGAAGTCCCGATTTAACACTGGCCCATCTTAATTCCTACGCCAAAAGTGTACTTACAAACGGAGTAAATCGAGTTGACTAATATGACCATTCTTATGAAGCCGAGCTTCCAACCGATATATCACAGAACAGGTATACCAAAGGTTAGTTTATAGTGCCAGAGGGCATCCAAGAGTTGAAATTTTCGTAATATTTTTGAAATAATATTTTCGTAATATTCCTTCGAGTGCTATTTTTTCGTTCGATAGAGATTCGTTGTGAAAATATTGAAAATTTTCACTCTGGAAGTGAACTTACAGTATTTCTTAAATGTCAATTTAAATTCAGACCGAAATGTGCCAGGAAGTTGCTGGTAATCGAGAGGTATGCTGAGCTTCCGAATAGTTGAGTGGGTAGCCCGTTCGCCTTTGCTGGAAGCGGTCTCTAGTTCGATTCCCTATGGGAGCCCTATGTGCGGAATTACCTTAGCTGTCGAAATACTTTAAAAATTCTGCAAGCACAAATCGAGAGGTATGCTTTGGTGGATAAAGCTTGGGAAGCACCAGGAACCAATTCAATAGTTACAGACGATATCTCCGTAAAATTGCATGTATACTCATCCTTTTGTCCGATGCTCACTTCCTAGTATGGGCGCAGTACGGAACGAAGGTTAGCCGTAGATAACCACTTTTGTTGCGTGAGTTATACGGCTAATCTCCGGAAATGTATTACGAGAAACGACCTCGGATATCGACCGCAGCTGTTATCTTCGACTCCCTTCTCACATCAGTATTAACGCGCCAATTAGAGACACTGGACCTTTTCTGCTGCAGCCCACTTTCTGCCTCGAGACCAAAGAAGGGAATTCTGAACTCCTCATCCGAATTTTCCGATCGATCTGCGCCCGTAAAACGCTTACGACGAAGACCTGCACTTTTCCGAACGGCTCGCATCGATTCGAAAGCACGCTTTGCGATCTCCACCTGCGTCGCCGTTACGTCAGCGGCGATGGGACGCGTCTTCCGCCGCCATCGGAGGCGTCGGCCCAACTGAAGAATCGGACGGGTTCGGCGTTCCATCAAGGACGGCTGCAGCGGAGGGGAAGTGCGCGCCGAACGGGGGCTGAAAACCGCGCGGCGAGACGCGTCTCGCGATCTCTATTAGCATCCTACGTGCGATCATATGAAAAAGTAGGAGAGGTGGCTAGCGAACCGTGCGCTTTTCACTCGAGAATTAAAGAGCAAATTTTTTTTACTCTTTCCGGTGTTTCGACGGATCCTGACCCCGATCCGACGAGCTCGGAAGTGACTCTTTGCTGATCGTTCATTTCGCTTTCCTCCTTCGCTTGTGATTCGTTATCCATCCCTGAGGCAAAGCCTTTGTCTAGAAATGCTAGATGTAATAAACCTTTCGAGAGCGCTTTGAATCGAGCTGACAATGGGAGTTTAATGAAGAAAGATAAGGTTATAATCCGATAATCTGCAACTTTTCTGATTCTACACTATTATTATTAAATAAACAATGCAGATAGATGCTGGACGTGGTAGCATGGGGTACAACATCAAAAAATCAAAATTATATAAGTATATGATGTTAGAATGCAATAAAAATTAAATAGAAACGACAATCATAAGCCATAAAAGATGGAGTGAATGAATTAGGACTAAGGTACATTTAATAAGTTGTATATATTTAATATATTTTCTAAGAAATATATTTCGTGTAAGGATAAACAGAAAAAAACGAATAGCGATATGACGAGAAGTCGAACCCAGATCTCCCACTTTCCGGGCAGGCACTCTAGCCACTAAACTATCATGACTATCACGACAGTTTAGTGGTTTAAATACCTGCCCAAAAGGTAGGAAACCCAGTTATGTCGCTATTTTTCATCTCTATCTATCCTTGGGTTTCAAGGCGCATGCATCCTCGTCCTAAAGGACTTTTTCTCACTCTAGTATAATTCATATTTAATGCAACTATATTTTGATCGATGAAAATATTCCATATTCATGGTATAGGATCTTTCCTTTAATTTTGCCTCAGTCCTGGTCGTAGTTGCGATAGTGTGTACGTTATTGCGGTATGAGTGAGTTTTAGCGATGACATTCATTTTGGTCACTCCATCGATCAATATGAAATAAATTTTTGTGTCTTTGTGATACACTTACGTGGGCTTGTTCCACTTACAGGTTCAGTGAGGAAAGCAATGGCCAACTACCTCACTCCTCATCTTATCTAGTCACCTCATTCCCTTTCCAATGCTCCTTTAGGTAATGGAGGAGGGGCCAAGGTTCAAACCGGCCTCCGGGCTGAAGACTGTACCGACAAATTTGCTTGTATCCTGTGATATGAAAGTACAGTCGCTAATGAGAAATATTTATGACGCATCACAAATGCAAAGGCGAGGATAAAATACAGTAGATGGTGCCAACATCTTCCAACAGATGAAAACTGCCTCCTTTAATTCGGATCTGCTAACATGAAGTCTTTGCCAGGGCAGGATCTCTGGTTTTTAAATTCTTGTAACCGAGCCCAAATCTTTGGTGTCCATTTCAGCCATTTCATTTCATTTCAGTGTTTCGCTTCTACTTTGGCATCTGGATTCGCATAGTAAAGAAAAGCGAACTAATGTCAGCAAAAAGTCTCCAGTTGTCTGCTTAGAGCATTCTGGCTCAGTACGAAAAACAAGGGCAAATTACCTCACTCCTTATCTTGCATAGTCACCTCATACCCTCTCCAATACTTTCTGTTAGCTTTCTGTTAGGATCCAATTAACCTGCGAGGTGATGACTGTAGAACTTTAATATTGATTACCTGGCAAATAGACAGATGTAGATGAGGGGTTCCCAGCCTAAATGCCTATCATTGTGTACCATAGGTAGATATGCATTTAGGCATGCTCATGTCATGCCTCGCTTTCATACGATATGCTTTTGTCTAATATGACCTCCTCTTTGCCGTTTAAGCTTTAGAGAAGAGTTCATAAAACTTTTTTTATTTATTGGATTAATTCCGGAATCGTCACGTTTTCTATTCTGTTTATGTCAGCAAAAGACAGATTTTTATAGGTTGAATAATTTCCAATGAGTCATTGTAACTTTCACTATGCACATGCTATATGTGCATAAGAATACTCCATACCTTCATGTAAACGACGAAATTAGACCATTTCATTATAGATGGATTCAATACAAAATCTGGCATATACCACATCGAATTCTTATAATCTCATACCTATGTATTTATTTATGAATATATATACATAGAAAGATCCATTATAGAAAAGGACTCCATTTCGAATTGATACTTCCGATCTCTGACTCTAGAAAAAATTAGAGGTGTAATACCTTTATTTCGACATTTTTCTAGCATACTAAAAAAGAAAATTTTAATCTTTTTTCGACAATGGTATTCTGCCCGAACAAATTTGAATTCAAAGATTCTCTAGCTCCTTAACCTTAACTCTCCGGTGACATTAGTAACGTAAGTTTGTCAGTGAGCTACGTGATGGTAAAGAGTTTGAATAGCTTACTGAACCTTGGAATAGAAATTATGAACGCCGATGATTATCAAGGAAATCATTTTCTATATCATCGATTTATGAAAACAGCTGCCAGAGTACCTGAGACGTGAATTCCCTCACTAAAGGGCGATTATGGAGTTAATATAAAACAGCGTAATATGCTACGCAACAGATGGTGCCTTCGTTTGGGTAAAATTCGGTGAGGTGCACCTCAACATTCTGTTGTTCTCATAGAGTAAGGATTATGGTGGCTCTAGTTTGAGGTGGATTTAGGCCCAGGCGAGCTTTGTGATCGCCTGGGGCAGGGGTGGGCAACCCTCGACAGCGTGCTAAACGTGGGACGCCGATAAGTTGTTTACGGCACTCCAAACAGGTCCTTGCCAAATTTATTTTCAATTTATAAGGTGAAAACTTGTCATATTTTCGTTAATTAATTCAGTGTTATATTGCGTGAATAATGACTTGCAAATCAAATTTCAAGATATCAAATGATATGTGCTCGAAGACTGAAAGATTTTGTGCCTAAGATACGGCCGACTTTGACGCAAAATCTCAAAAAATTTGACCACCCGTAGCATCGCGGTTATTTGGAGCCTCTTAAAAATTATTGGCTTAGAATATAAGAAATTTAGAATATGCGTATACCTCATATTCTAAACTTGAGTGTAGAAAAGGAGACAACTCAAATCTAAACTAAATGTCTGTATAGTGACAGGAATATGAAAATAATGTGATTTTTAATTTTATCAACAAAGGGTAAAGAAATCAACCCAGTGGATTATTTTGAATGGTAGTGAATTTATTATGGTACAGAGTAGTTTTACAGTATTATAGGCAAGTTGATGCTTCAAGAGATTATTACAGACGATTTTTTGTGAAGTATCATTTGGGAATGTGTGTGAACAAACAAAGTATTTAATAATTAGGTGACCTGTAGGAGATCGACTTAAGAAATTCGTCTTTAAAATTTTAGGCCTAAACGTATTCTAGTAATCAAGCTATTATGACATTCTTTTTCCACTCATCTACACAATTTCATCATGCTATCAGTCAAAGGGCCTCACAAAATCCAATCGCCTTAGGTATCACACTTTCTAAGTTCGCTTCTGGCTCTAGATATTCATCAAATAAAAATATAGAAGTATGAGTCATCACAGAAAGGAATGATATCATGAAATTGACAATGATAAATAGGAAGGAAATGCTTTGAATAAAATACATTTAACATATATAAAAACGGAGTTTTCTGATCAGGCTGATGATTACCTGATAACATCAATAAAACGCAATCTTTATGAAAGAAAGCTGGTACAGAATGCCAGAAGAAAAAAACATTGAAATCACTCATAGAACTTATAAGAGCTCTTAGTCATCGTAAAAGCAGGAAAATTAAGAATGATTTGTATTAAGTCACAAATCTTTACCCACGAAATTCGTATGAGCAAGTGCTATGTATTATAGAATCAACTGCTTGGGCCGTGACTTCGTGGTAGAGCTCCATCAGGAACAAAATAAAAGAAAAACCTTTACACACCACAGAATATATTCTGTGGTGTGTAAAGGTTTATCTTTTATTTTGTTCCGCTATGTATTATGTTATACTTATATGGATGCATTAATGATTCCAAAATAAATTAAAACCTTAACTGAGTATGGAAATCTAACATCATGATAGAATTTTCGTTCTTTATTTTTTGTGGATGATGAAATAAATAAGACATCACTTTCTAATAATTTAATTGTAAGGATAAAGGATTAACGCGGGCCTAAAAAGAACTAATAATTAACTGCAAGAAAAAATTGGATTAACTAGCGATTTAGCTCAGTTCGGATAGGTCTCGGAAGACTGAATCGGTGATACTTTACAGTTGAGACTTATCCTTTCAGATAAGATAAAAATTATACGATTCTCTTGCATTTGCTATGCAGTATCTTTCGACACAGCTTTCCTCAAGGAGGAAAATAACGTTTACGGTTGAAAATTAAAGGAAGCAAATTCAAGAAGCAGAAACGCTGTAACGTTCCATTTATTTCTGATCCGCAGGTGGATTGAGGGAATTGCCTTGGAAATGCTTTTTGGAGTTACAAATTGCCTGAAAGCACTTGAGCCTCAGGAAGCTACAAATAATTAACGAAAGATTATTCGGTGGGAATGGATTTAAGGCAGTACAAATTGAGTCGTTATACGAAGCAACAAAAGAACAAGAAAAACAATCCGAAAATATTAGCTTGGCTTCGATTTAATATTGACCTGAATAACTTCGAACAAAAAAGAGGTGATGAAATGCAGTAAAAGCATTTATCATAAAACAAGGAGTCTTTACTGCCGCATAATTTTTTCTCGGAAATGACATTGTAATCCATAAAATAGTCCTTAAGTACCCTTTATTCCAAGAAAAAGGAAATGAAAGATGCCTGTAATTATTTGAACGGTTACTTCACTAAGATTCATCTACTTCTACATAAATACCCTGCAAGCCGCCTTTCGGCGTGTGGCAGGAGGTGTAGACACCAAGAGAAGAATTATCTCTTTAATTTATTGTTATCGCGTATCGTTCGAGGAAAGAACGAGCCCCTAAAACGACTTGCCCTCGCATCTATTTCTCTTATTTTACGCTCACTGTCGGATCGGCCGAAATAGCATGGGGGTCGCAAAATACCAATTACGTCTTCCGAAAATGTACTTCCTCTGAATTTATCTAGCAATCGCAGCCTAGCTTCTAATCTCCTTTCTTTCAAGGATCCCCAACCTGCGTCTGAAGGTTCGAATAATATTCATATTTAGTTTACTATTACTAACACTTTCATAATAAGATCGCAAGTTATGTAGTACGTGAACACGCGAGTAAAATAAACAAAACCATCGATTCCACACTCCTGGATGTTAGATGAACTCATTCTCAAACAAGATTTTCTTTTTACCTTTTCATTACTGGTAGTTCAAACCGCCAAAGGAGCTCACCGAAGATCAGAGTAGATCGGTTTCGATTCAAAACACCATCATCAGAACGTTTCTGGTTCTGGTTCTGATGATGGTGCTTCGACACCGAAACCTGTCAACCCTGTTGCAATTTTTGTGGAATTTGTACAAGTTTTGGCATTTGCAAGTGTTTCTATAATGAAGTTCCACCAAGTATCACTTGAGAAGATTTTGTTGATCAGAGTAGAACATTATCAGTGTCCAGCGGCGATATCAGATGCGATATTTTAAGCTATAATTAAAACCGCTTCCAAAACAGAAGATAGGACCACAAAAAGGTTAATGATTATCTGGGTTTGAATGCAGAAAAATATAGCATGCGAACAAGATTAAATATTCCGTTGATGATGTTGGTAAAGAAAGACAAGTTCGAAGAAAGATGAATAACTTGCGAAAAGCTAGAAAAACCAGAGTTTATCTTTAAATTTATCCTATTTGACAATGAGTTCCACTTAACGGCATGGCAATGAGAGAGGGTTAACCAGGGCATCAAACTGATCAAATTTCTGGAATAAAAACCGAACGAGAACCGAAATTTTGAAATTCTTGAACTTGAACCAAAACAGAAAAATGTAATTTTTTCCTTTCCAAATTTCGGACCCTACAATATATGTTATTGAATCTATGGCTCCCAGATAGCCAAGTAGACAACGCGTTCGACTTCGATGAAAGCGGTTCCGGGTTCGATTCACGGTGGAGCCCAACGTGCGAAATGACCTAAACTATCTAACTATACTACTACTAAAATTATTGAATCTAATAGGAGGAAGCTTTACCATTTATAAGAGCAAGTAATTAAAATGAGTGCTTGGATTTTTTTCTTCTCATACGTTGATTACAATTCTTTTAATGTTGCGAATTTAGAAATAAAATATAATTTATTTCAATTTAATTGAAAAAAGCCACAAATATAAAATATCTTTCAGAAGGGTATAGTATGTCAATGGTTGGAGAGCAAAAAGCTCGAACCTGTTTGACGAAGGCACAGCGAAACCGGAACTGAACCAAAATTTGCATTTTTCATTGACCCGGAGCGAAAACCGGAACGAAAAATAGTACGGTTCGATGTCCTGTGGTTAACTCAGTTCCTTATTGACGAGATCTTTAACTCATCGTCCGATGTATTTGAAAGGAATGGTGAAATAGGCATTAAACGAAAGCGTTAAGAAATAATTAATTTTATTCCGAATCTTAACATGGCAGAGATTTTCAAATTCCCACATAACGATCAAAATAATAAGATTGTTATTGTCTTATTTGAATAGAATTTGGGTTTGCAAGGAATGCTTATAAATCTGTTTCCACGTGCTGGCAACGGCATGCTGATGAGAATGACGTCACGAAAGAGGCGATAACTACTGACTTCTCAGCTTCGTCCGCCGGAATTTCCCGTTTTTCGTCTTTCGTGAGTCATCGCTCGTCTATAGTAGTCACGGCTTGCAGAGCCCTCTCCCTGCACGGAACTCTCGGAATAGCTCACCAAACATCTGCATCCCATTCCTATATTTCCGTAGAATTCGCATGATTGATATGCGTACCTGACATCAATCAATAACTCACTGGCACTTTCCCTTTCAGTTAGGAGAGAAATGGAAAGTAGAAGATTATATGGTCTTATAGGAAGAATGTTTTTGTCTCTCATGCTATGTTTTGATGGCATTCTTTTTCAGATATTTGAGAAACATCAATCTCAAAGAATTCTAATGACTGCGAATTGCAGAGAATCTGGAACCATAAATCGGGAAAATAAGCTAAAATGAAGATATTCTGTTACATAGCTCTTTGTATGACAAACAAAAATTTCTCGAACTTTGCTCCTACAAATCACATCCTGGGGATATTTGAAGCCGATTTCAATTTCAATGAGCCGTATACAAAATATTACATTATAATTTCTCATTAAAGTATTTTGTCTCTGTCTCATTCAACACGTTCAACACCATTCTTCTGAATTTTGACGACATATCAGTACAATCCCCTTGTATATTGCTATCATCTGACAACTAAGGTTATCACATGCAAGTATACATTTAGAAAAGGATGTAAAGCAGTAAAAGTATGTCGTTGTCGGGACTCGAACTCGAATCTCCAAACTTTCGGTCGGCTTTTCTAACCTTCAATTTCTGAAGCTAAGAAGGTGTGTTCGTATACTTGTTTTTATCAACGTTATGATTTCCCACATATTTTTAAAGGGTTTATCATTTCATTCAAATTGTAATTAAATGATAAAATATCTTGCAAAATGAATTGAATTTTTTTAAGAAAGTGTAAGAAAACCTTATCCTCGAGTATCGTGCCACACCTACCAATAAAGGCTTTTTACTAGAGTCAGGCGCGTATCTCCGGTTGGGAAGCACTGGATTAGCCGACTTTCTCGTTGATCGCTTGTAATAGTAAATTCCGCATTTAATTGGGAAAAAATTAACATTAATAATGACCTCATTTCATTAAGAAGAAATTATCCATTTAAATAGCTCCTTTGAACGTATTCATGTGCGCACTTGACTTCTGAAACCTACCTTCTCTTCGCTGGGTTCGTAGCAGTGCCTGGTGGCAATGAAATAAGGTGTACGGGGGGCGTGGGTGGAAAGGCTTTAGAGTCTGGCCTAGTGGGTGTTCAACCGTCATCAGAGAATTTTCTCAAGGACCACGCGTTTTCCCTCCGAGTGGAAACAAATGATCCCGCCCTGAAAAACGTCTTCAAGTTTTCGGGACGAAGCGATTTTGCGAAGTGCTTAGCGAAATGAGCGTAAATTGCCTCCACCAAATGGATGGATCTCCGAAAGAGCTCACGAACACGATATCCGGATCATCACTCGGGTTCGAGTGGGATCGTGTCTTTAAAATCTTAAGAGATTAATTTTTACTGCAAGATTTCTTATTGCAAAAGGAAGGCATTATCTTTACAGCAAGATGTTTTGTTATTCCAATCTCGAGTAAGCGAGAGCTTTGGGTTACTGACTTGTTTATCAAAAGGAATTGGATGGAGAAAGGCGATGGGAAACGCATGGTTCACATGCTTGAATTTAGATGAAGAAATTGAAAGAGAAAGTCTGCCGCAGCCGGGAATCGAACCCGGGTCTTCCACTTTCCGGGCGGGTGCTCTGTCCTCTAAAGTCTTGTTCTGTCGTAGTAGCTTAGAGCAGTGGTCCGCAACCGGTGTGCCGCGGTCAAATTCAATGTATTTGACATTTTACAATTTTTCATTATGTATTTAATCCACAATGACAAATTATTTTTCATAATATTGTCTATTTTTCAAAATGTAGTATAGAATAATTATTATAACTAAATAATATCAATTTAATACCTACATATTTTAGTTTTGGTGTGCCGCGGAATTCTAGGAAGAATTTTGGTGTGTCATAGGTGAGAAAAGGTTGCGGAGCACTGC
>KZ308712.1:204004-220534 GCA_000376725.2 Ladona fulva | reverse complement strand
GTACTGAGGTACTTCAAAACCGGCAGTGACCATAGGATAGTTAGATGCAGAATGAAGATTAACGTCAGAATGGAGCGAAAGAAGTTGGTCTCAAGCAGGAAACAGGAGGTAAGTATTAGAAAATTAGAAAATTAGAAGAAAATAGGAAAGAGTTCCAGCTGGAACTTAGAAATAGGTTTTCAGCGCTTCAAGAAGTATAACTGGAAGCCAAAGTCATGAAAGTCGTGAAGGCAGCGGCAGAAGAAGTAGCAAGTACACCAAAAAGACCAAAGGGTAAGAAGTTCAGTGACAGAACCAGGAAAATGACGAAACAGCGAAAGCAACTGAAGCACTCAGATTTGCCAAAGGAGAATATCGAATATGTTGAGCTATGCAAGTCTATCAGAGTGGCGATGAAGGAAGATGTAAGGAATTTTAACGAAAGAATTGTGCAAAAAGGTATAGAGAACAACAGGAGTATGAAGAGGGCCAGACAACGCCTAGCAACGGGAAAGAAACAAATCTTGGTCGTCCAGAAAGAAGATGGCGCAACAATTTCCAATAGACAAGTAATACTGAGGACAGTAATAAAATACTTCACCAACTTATACAAGAAGACAGAAAATGTTGAAGAGGAAAACCAAGAAAAAACACAACAATCAGAAAATCCCCCCTCTATTCTCCCAGAAGTAACAGAAGCCATCAAGAAGATGAAGATTGGAAAGGCAGGAGGAGCTGATGGAGTTTTAGCAGAATATCTGAAACTTGGTGTTTCAGAAATTTCTCCTGTCCTAGCGCAGTTATTCACTAATTGCCTTAGACAAGGGAGAACTCCGAAGGAATGGAACCATGCAAAGATTGTCCTTTTGCACAAGAAAGGAAGCAAGGGAGATTTGAAGAACTACCGCCCCATCAGCCTCCTTCCTGTTATCTATAAAACGTTCATGAGAGTAATAGCTGCACGTCTGAAGACGTCCCTGGCAGCTGCCCAGCCCAGAGAAAAAGCTGGATTTCAGTACTATAGACCACATCCACACGCTGCTGCAAGAAATTATCAGCAGAATGAACGAATACGAGATGCCACTAGTACTCTGCTTCGTGGACTATGCCCAGGCCTTTGACTCGGTAAGTAACTCCTCCACACTGAAAGCGCTGGTAAAACAAGGGATAGATGCCAAGTACATCCAACTTTTACGCAGCATCTACAAGGACGCCACAGCCTCTGTAATGCTGCATGAAGAAACAGAGGAATTCCGGATTGAGAAGGGAGTGAGACAAGGCGACTGCCTTTCACCAATTCTTTTTACAGCCGTTCTGGAAGAAGTCTTTAAAACCTTAGACTGGGAGGAAAGAGGCCTACGGATCAATGGAGAGCACATCAGTCATTTGCGTTTCGCAGATGATATAGTACTCTTCGCAACCAACGGTGAAGATCTAGCATCAAGACTTCAAGAACTGAACGCGGCTGGGCAGAAAATAGGACTCAGGATAAACTTATCGAAAACTAAGGTAATGTATAATTCTTTTGCAGCACAAGTACCAATCCTACTACAAGAGGTACCCCTTGATGTTTGTTCAGAGTACACTTACCTGGGACAACTGGTTACGACAGGAGAGAAAAACAGGATTAATGAAGTGAATCGAAGAATGAAACTAGGCTGGAGTGCCTTCGGAAGAAACGCCCATATTCTGAAGTCGAAAATGCCAATGGTCTTGAAGAGAAAGGTCTTCAACCAATGCATTCTACCAGTTTTGACATATGGAAGTGAAACATGGGTGTTAAACGCAGCAATAACCCAGCGACTTCAGACTACACAAAGAAGTATGGAACGATGTATGCTTGGAATCACAAGAAGAGACAGGAAACGCAACACCTGGGTTAGGAAGATAACAGGAGTGACAGACATCATAGATAAGGTAAGATCACTGAAATGGATGTGGGCAGGCCATGTTGCAAGGAGAAACGACAACCGATGGACATCAGCAGTGCTGAACTGGATACCAAGAGACGTGAAGAGACCAAGAAGAAGACCAAGGGACCGATGGAACAGAGACATCATTCAGTATTTAGGGGTAACATGGCAACGAGAAGCTCAGAATAGAGAGAATTGGAAAGCGCTGGGAGAGGCCTACATCCGACGTCGGATTGAAAATGGCTGATGATGATGATGATAGTGTCATCATTAATAAATGAATACCATTAGACCTTCAGCCTGATGGCAATTAATGAAGATCTAAACATAACAGATGCTTATTAATGAATAAATGAAAAGAAAGCATGAATTTAATATAATTGAAGATAGATTCTAAAATGCGTATTAATAAAAAAAAATAAGTAAATGAATAGTCTAAATTCGGGGTAAATGAAGAATGGGAAGGCTATAGTGATATCCAGCCCATTGTGAATGTTAATAAATTCCAAAAAATGACCATCAAGAAAATATCGATCGAGTTTGTTATTACATCCTGATTGAATCTTTAAAATAAGTATCGAAAGCCGGAAAAGAGCTTATATAGAAGGATGTGGGATCAGCGTCGATCCTGCGCAAACGAGGAAAGTTTTAGTACGAAAAGATGCTAAACATTTAGCATGATATATAAAGGCAACGCAAATAAACGGATGAACGGGAAAAATATTTAAAATAAAAAATAAGACGAAAGTTCAAAACAAAACATCACACAAAAATTAATTTAATGTTAAAGACGAATAGATTTTCCACTATTCACAATTTAACGATTATTAACGCAACATAAATATAAAAAGTACTTGCTGAATCTATAAAAATGCCAGAATTTAGTGGAAGTAAATAAGGATGCATGTAAGTTTCAGGATGATGCCTTTAACACGATACGAGATTCTCAATAGTGGACAAAGAAGAATTTATTAGCGATGTAAAAAGAGCAAAAGGGGACCACCAAAATAACCCAGAAATAAAAGGGCTCGATCGTTCGGTTCGGCGACGCCTTCGGCTCTAATCGGAAGAATCGCTCCCGAGGGACTTCGATTGGTCGGATCGATTGAGCGGCGGATCGACCGACGGACGGACGCCCGTCGCGCGGCAAATCTCATCTCGACGACGAGGAGAAAAGTTCTCGGGCGTCGAAAAGGGAGATTCGTCGAAGGAAAGGGGTGCGAGTAATTGAATTAAAAGTCGATCGACTGTGTCACCATCTTCGGCGCGAATCGGTCGTCAGGTGGTACTGGCGAAAGTTAATTCCGCACGTGTTAATTTCGGAGAACTAACAGACCGCTAACGGCTTGACGTCACCGGGGGATTTGGGCGGCGGCATTTTCCTCCATCGTCAGCTACGGTTGGAATTGCGAGCATCCTTTTGAAAAGAGGAAAAGATGCGTAGTTTTCTCTCATCTGATTAAACGAATAACTCACTTTCATTTTCAACGCTTCCCTGTATTTCTTATCGCTAAAGGCGAATACGAAGTAACCCTGCTGACGAATGTATTTCTGTTGTCTTTCGAGTTAGGGTAACGTATACGAATTCGGCTGATGATTTGAAGGTTTGTTCGCGCTCGCGCATCTCTCCGTTGTAAACAATATCGAAGATTAACTAAAGAAAATTTGTTGCTGCACGTTCACTATAGCTTATGCAAGAAAGTGACTCTTTCTTGGCAGTGTTCATTAGTAAATCCGACGTGAGCGGCCGTCATCATTAAATAGTATTATTATTATTTTGGAATTAGGGAGTATTGCGGAAATGACGTTTATCTACTATGAATGTGATACACAGCGAGCATCCTAATGTATTTATTTGATATCTCCCTCATTTGTTTCCATTCATACGTAGGCGTGGGAGGGATGTTGGCTTTAGGATCAAGCGGATGGAAATATTCAGTCATCTGATTGAGGGGGAGTCGCGGAGATATGATGGGAATTGCTTCCATGATAACTTAAAAATAAAGCAGTAATGAAGTAGCACACTTATTCGGAACCTAATTTTCCGCTTATTTGCAGCATCACCAGCTACATGGTTACGTAATCAGATTGTAAATCAGACATCTCCAAACTACGGGGTGGATGTTATGCTCTGGACAGTCCCGTAAAGTTCTTATGCAGGTATTGTCGATTTGTTTTACTTACATTTTTACCTGCATAACAGAGTTAATAAAATCTATTAATACAAATACTGCATGACTCAACTTATTTCTTTTTAAACGTGCTATAAAAATTTATATAAAAGAAAATTAATGCTTCTATAGATCTGGCCGGCCTACCGCCTTTTGCGGTCTTACGAGGTCTGCCTCTCAAGAAGTTTGGGGACCCTTACTATAAATGTTAACGTTTGCAGCAAATGAAAAACAAAAAGACTGGGGTTAGTAGAAACCATAACATTTATTCATTAAATGTTTATACTGACTAAAATTCCGATGATTATTAGAAATATTTAGTTTGTTATATTTTATAGCTAATAAGATATTCATTAAGTGTTTATATCGACTAAAATTCGAATGTTATTGGAAATATTCGGTAATTTCAAACTTATGTGTAAACAAAGCAGGTTTTTCGGTCTACAGGTACTAAAGTTAGCCCTTGTAAAACATTCCTCTACGTAGTACATATAGTTTGCATTTTCAACGCACTGATCCGGACTTATTTGCTATCGCATTAAAATCGTCTATACAGTTACTTAAGTTTTTTGCATATAGCATTGAAAATAAGACGAAGAAAAATCGATTCGATGGACAACAAGATGTGCTAACTCAGCCGATCGGCTGTACCCGAAAGGAAAAAATGGAAGACCTTTCAAAACAAACGAATAAAAATTCGATTGTTTTTGTCGTTGGAGTAACTGATCCCTAACCAAGGGCATTCCGCTTTAAGGGGCTCCCGCTGGGTATAAATTCCACGACCGCTTATAACCAATGATGAGAACATCCCTCCATGGATATTCCCTATTGTGAATAGCGGGGAATTTAGGGATCACTCAATGCAACCAAATGACTCTGAAGTGATTACAAATATCGTCAACTTAGGCTGAAGTCGAATTACGTCATATTCCACAAAATATTTAATGTAGTTAAATTCACTGAAATTAATCGTGCAATGTAGAATTAACTGACATATAGATATTGTTTTGAATCTTTTCACGCAGTAAACAATAAATTCGAAGGAAATCTAGAAATCTCCATTTGAATTACGGCAAGAGCTTTTACCCACAAACTAATGGAACAAACATGAATTAAACAAATTACAAATCAAATAAAACCAGACGGGGAGGAGAAATAAATAAAAGATCGACAAATCAAGATTTAAATGTTAACACAATAGAACAGGAAGTCATAAATCATTAGGAAGGGAGCTGATGAACGCCGATGATCCGATCTCCGTGACGTCAACCTCGATCGATGGCTTAATTATCCTCTACGCGAGAAGTGTTCAATTGAATATCTTTCATTTAGCTTTTGGAACAGAAGCGAAGCAAATTTATCTATCGTTTATCTTTTCCCCTGTCTTGGTGGCTGCGCTGTCTTTTTAACTACTGAGGTATGAATGGTGCTATTTAAAAGCTTACTCATATTGGTTACTACTAATTGAATTCCATAAAACGTTACTCATAGATTCATTGTGTTGCTCTTTCGAGGACTATTTCCGCTTACAGCTTCCTGGCACAACGAAGAAAGCAACTGCAAACTATCTCACACTCTCATTCCATCTTTGAAGCTTTTGGTAGCTAACTTTTGGGGGTATGTAACCAATTTTTGCATTCTTTGAATGAATGAATGAATGAAAAAAATGACTTTGCAGTCGGCCAAGCGAGAGGTTTGAGGATTGTCGAAAACTACATTATTTGATAATATTCGTCCCTAATCTTTAATACAGCATGATATCAAGACCTATGATAAAGGTACAAATTATTAGAAATTTATGTTTGATAAAGAATGCATTCTTACATGCACTAATACCTCACTTGCTGTAAAGGTATACGAGTAAAGATAAAGGTGCATAAAGATATGTCTTTTGTTGGTGTAAATGAACCCGAACTTATGATAGCAACCTATACCGGCTACCGGCCACGGTGGTGTCAGCGCTCCAACCCCAAGGTTACTCCTGGGTTTGAGTCCCGGATTGTCGGATACCTCCGGTTAGTATGTTTTTTGTGTTCGCAAATAATAATCATAAAAATGGATGTAATTGAGGACCTTCCTTTTTCAACAAGGAAAATGAATGAAGGAATTCACTAGCAAGAGTGAGGTGTTTGTAAAACAGAAAATTTTTGTTGTGATAGTATCTCATTCCACAGGTTTCCGATACGAATGCACGCCTTCCATTCAAACTTTTTCTCCTAAAATCAGTGGAGACGGGAAGAAATTATTCGCTGGTGCTGTAAATGAAACAGCGGCAGTTATAAAGCGATAGCTATTTGAAAAGCAAATCGGATATATTTGAAGAAAATATCATTTTAATAAAATTGAATAATTCGCACACAAATAAAACATGAAAGTGACAAAATTTAATGCGTAATTCTGTCGAAACGAAGTTGAAAAAGAACCGGTATTCCAAAGTACGTTCATTGAAGCTCCATCTATAATTATAAAACACGATTCTGAGGATTTTAATCAATACTTTTATATAAAGCTTTTCTTTGACGCACATTTTCCTTCCAGGACCATAATTTTGTAGTATTTAATAATTTCAGGACGGTATTATCAAAGGCATTAAAACAAACATTAAGTTTTAATAATTGTCCACTTAAATCATTAAGCACGAAATGTTACATTTTTCTTGCCATTTTTGATTGGCTTAATTTTGTTTGGCTTGTTATGTAGGAATTAGCAAAAAATACAACAAAAACTTTCACTTGGCATGAAGAATGATAACAAAGTATGTAAATTTTAGGTACATGCTCGTACATTTTAGGTACGTGTTCGGTATTATATAAAGACACACAGAAATTTAAATATCCTTCACTTAGAATAAATCACAGAATGGTAATTGCTTTAGTCGAGGATGTAAATACTGAAATTTGATTCCACCCTTGTAAGTAAAAGCTAAATTATACAAAGATCTCCTGTGACATTTCCTCGAGAATATTACCCAGATTCCATAGACCCCCAGATTTCAGCTTGAGTGCTCTTTTGTAAACATATTTCGAAGACATTTAAAATAATTTAGAAGCATTTGAGAAATCGATCACATAGTGATAATTTCTCGTTCACGAGTGAATAAAATTTAAAATTTTCTATCCCTTTCTTTAACAAGATTTTTTTTGTTTGTACGATATTTCATCATTGTATTGCATTCGATGAAATTTTCTTTCATTTTGAAAGATCTATGTTTTATTTCTCACCAGAAGTGTTTTCATTAAATATTCCCGGCATGTATTAAAAGCGGCTATTAAAGGCGGATTCTGTCCACACCGAAAATAACAATGTACCTCGTAATTCTCGTCATGAAATTTTTTTAAAGTGCTTCTATAGCTGAGGTCGTTTCGCACATATCAGCCTCCGGCGGCGAACGCCCTACCCACTTGGCTATCCGGGAACACAAGCTGCATATTTACCGTTTTACAGCTTCATTATGTTTTTTCAAGGGCAATCATCTCACTAAAATGACCAAATTAAGGGGCATTTTGTATGTACATCAGCATCCAGAAAATTCGGGACGGAGGGATAATGTTTGGGCTCAAACAAAACACGCTCATTTGCAATCGGCCGAAAACAAAGGCGCGTGGATCGAATCGGGGAACGTCGCCTTTGCAGCGAAAGCATTCCGTGCTCACCGAGAAACTCGCTTCGACGCGATTCAAATGTTTCTGCATCGGAAGTTTCGTAAAAACTCTTTGAATCGGAGTTGGATGAACGGAGCGATGCCGAAGAGGCTATTCCCTTGCTCCGATGAGGGAAAGGAAGTTGGGGTGGGGGATTAAGGGGCGAAAGGAAAAGAAGAGAGATACTGGTAGAGTTAGAGCTATATAGCGATTGGATGGGACGAAGCCAAGTGATTGGCATTGCTACTATTTTTGCGACGTTGCTCCGTCGCTGCGACCGAAAAGACGTTTCCCCACGCGGAATAACCCGGACTCGAGTGCGGAGCATTATAAATTCATAAATTCGCCGAGAGCGGCATCTAAAAGCGTCCTAGATTGGCCATTCATACGCTCGGAGAACGACCTCCGCTAAGAACTGGATTCGAATTTCCACCGGAGCGAGGCGCTGCAGTCGCCCTTAAAATGATGTCTCGAGCGTTTAAAAGCGGGAGTTGTCGTCGTCGTTGCGGGGAAACTTTTTATTTTTGGAACGGAGGTCTACTTGATTTTTACGTCGGGACGAGATGCGGTGACGTCTACGCTGCAATTATTGAGGCTCAATTAATTCGGGGAATCGGGTCGAATGCTCATGGAAAATGTCCTCGAAATGCTGCTAGAGTTCTCGTTTTGAAGCCATTAGTGTTTCTTTGAGACACAGCTGTCAGAAGGAACGATGAACGATTTCATTTCGATATAAATGCGATTAAACATTTAAATCAGCGGTCCTTATTCTGTGGTACTCGTACTCTCAGAGGTTAAGGGTAGCTTGGTCGCGGCGAATACAGTGATAATAACGGGTGACACTGCCAGAATTTTTCGGCTAACGAATAGTTTTCCTGCCGTTTTTGCTCTATAACAGCGGATTATCTGGTGCATGCACGAGTGCCCAAACATTTTAAATGCGCAAAATAGTAGTTTGAAAGGCAGCTTATTAGTAAAAGAGAGTCAAAGTTTTTAGGTAGTATTCGTGCGTATTTGCGGATTCGGAAGCCTCCGATTATTTTTTTTAGTTAAGTAAACTGATTATACAACAAACTATCTTCCTAAATCGAGGCATCGCAGTCAATGTATTACACAATTGAAGTATTTTAGGAGTAGATGCATTGGCATTTTCGGACTAACCTATTTTTATGCTTTCCATAAGCCAATTCAATATTTGTGCATATACAGCGGTCTAGCCAGATATTTCCTAAGGGGTGGTTCCAAACTTTTTCCCCCCAAACTACTCTCCTTCCTTCGCAAATTTCTCGCCACTCCTTCCTCAATCAGGCAGTGGGGGCGGCGGACCCCCACTGGCCACGTCACTGACTCTCGTCCATGGATCTGCAAGATAAACTTTATAATTTATTTCTTATTATCACAAATGGGAAGGAAATTATAGAGAAAGCCAAGAGAGTACGGAAATCAAAAAGGTTTGGGAGCCATAATCTTAACGATTGCTCAAACCTCTTTCCGATAACAATATAACTGTGTCTGTCATAAATATGGCTGTGATATAATGATTCTGTGAGCGTGATATAAGATATTATACTACAGTATTCATACATTTTTAATAAGCTTAGTAGAAATAGAAATAAAACAAAGTAAGGAAGAATGGCCTTGTGAACGGAAAAACTGTGATTTTTTTTTTTCCCGGAAAAAATTTTTTTTTTTTTGGGAACCTTCCACAAAGAGAAAGGGGGCATGAAAAACCTGCAAAATTTGTAGGAAAGAGTAAAAGACAGAGAGAAGTACGGAAAGTTTATAGATTATATAAAGGATAGTAAAAATTACAATTATGGATAGTAAAAAGGATATTCAATATGGGCAGATCAAGTAGATTATAAAAGATCAAAACAAAAACTGTAGCGGTGAAAGCCTTCACCGAGAAATTAAAAAGCGATTTCCTAGAGTTTTTATGCCGCCTTTAACCGAGCATTGTTTATTTTGGATGGAAAGGCACCTTTGTGCCAAGCGCCTTTTCCCGCCCTAAAGCTTCTTTTGCCTCCCTCAGGGGGTTAAATCACTCAGTTCATGTAACACCACCGTAGATTATCACGAATAAAAAGAGGTTTCAAGTTCATATTACTGTCGAAACGCTTTCTGGATAAAATTAACCACATAAGCAACTAACCTTATGTTGTGTTTAATTGAGAATCACGACCTCACATTTATGAGTGGATGGATTTGCGCATGACAAGCTCACTATTGGTAGAGACTACCTTCTGAAACTTCAGAGGAAACACATTAACTATACATTACACTGTGTTCTTGAAATGGACTTTAGCTGATGTTCACTTAACGGTAATGTAATAATTTGATTGGGCTAGAGTGAAGATTATAGCGAATATACATGCTAATGTATCATATATATTTAGGAGATAAAATCTAATCTTCATTTTAACCATAGAAAAAAATTAAAATACCGGGCTTTATTGTGAACATCACTTAAAGTCCATGTTAAGTATACATTGCAATACCTTTCCTTCGGCTTCATTCATAGATGTTTCATCTACATCTACATATAAACTCCACAAGCCACCTTGCGGCTTGTGGCAGGGGGTGCCAGCATCGTGATTCTTCTTCCCTAATCGATTACTTTCGCGTAGTGTATGTTTCATAAAGCTTATAGGATATATTTCCAACCAACTTTCCTCTCTTTATTCAGTTGTTTCAGTTACATTGAATTTTCCATTAGGAGGAAGATTCCAAACCTCAGCAACCGAAATCATCCCGGCGTCTATTTCCATTTGATATGTTACTTACTTTACATCAACATAAATTCCCTGAAATCCATCTCTGGGCGTGTGGGAGGGGGAGTTTACCTGCTCAAATAAAAGCCACTAGCCCGGATCGGATCATACAGGACAGACAGTCTTAGAATTTAATGCTACGTCCCTCATGGTGATGAGTTCCATTAAGTGCCCTGCATTCGTAATTATTTCTATTCTCCCCGCATTATCGCATCTTATTAAATAACTCAGCGGTTAAGGAAAATTTCACTCGCTGCCTCCGCTCTTTAATATTTTAATAAACAATCGATTCGATGTACGCGGTAATAAGTGTCACATTTTCGTTCTAAATTTTAGTGCGCGATCATTGATCCGAATGCTCTACATTTATGCTTCCATTATCGACGTCGTAAGCAATCCGAAATTTTGGATATTTAACATTTGACGATGAGAATAATAAAGGACAAAGCTTTTACCCGTACCACCAAGAGCTTATTCAGTGACCATGGTTTCAACACTTCACGTAAACATCAGACAAGGTTACAAAAATGTTTTCAAATATATAGAAAGACAGAAGAAGTTTTTGTCTCTCTATATATTTATAATAAACTGTTGGTGGTTCGGGTAAAAGTTGTGTCCTTTCTTATTCTCATCGTCATGGAAACCTATCACGAAGTCAAGCCGGAAAGAATTGATAGTATTTAACATTTGGTTGGGAAAGAGACATCGTAAGCTATTTTCAGTTTACGCAGCTGTTTTTATGTTCCGTTTTAAAATTAGATAATCAGACGCATCTTTGCTTTGATTATTAATTATATCAATGTAAAAATTAATGCTAATCACTTGTACTGTTCCACAAAATATATTTATCTTGAGACCAACGGTTTCGAACGTTTAGTTCATCCTCAGGACTGCACTGGAAGAGATGATCTAAATGTTTGAAACTATTGGTAACTAGAGAAATAAGAATAATTTTGAGAAAATTTACCGAAACATAATCTCCAACACAATCACATAATTTTGAATTAGATCGCATTTGGAGGGAACATAGAGCGCATTTTATAATAAATATAAATTGTAATTTCAAACGTATTGCAATTGTAGCTCTTACACGTACCCTTTACGCTCTTAAGCTACGATAAAGCTATTGTTTTGTGTCTTCCTGCATATCTCAGATTGTCCACGAAGAAATCTTTAAATTTCCTGCATTGGCGTACTAAACATCTGGTTGCTTTAGTTTCAGTGTTAGCGGAGGTGACAACCTAATCAAAACTGAAAAAGTTTGATCTGAATGACAATGGAATCAACATCGCCTTTCCAAATTTACGATCAAGCCAAGTAAGTTATCATGCATAACAGTAGCACGGTTTTTTTGATAGACTTATTACACATAAAAACGTTCCAATAGAACAGAAGCAGGAATGCTCTCCACGATAACTTAATTGATTAAAGCAGGTGTATCTACGCTCCTATACGAGGACGACATTGCCTCCTACGGAGATTTCGGGGATACTGATAATGTAACTTGCAAATGTTCGAAATTAATAAAAATTCGCCTAATTTCGTTACTTTGTCCTAATATCATAAAGTCGTTGTCCCCGTTGGCGGAGTGGATAGCGAGCTAGCACTCCACTCGAAGTTCGAATCCAGGCTGATTGGATTTTTCTGGTTGGGGAATGGTTGCGTGTTCGTCCGTTGTTGCTGTTACTACTGTAATTGTCCAGTAAATGGATCTTTAATGAGAGAATTAGGAAATAATTAAAATAAATACGTATGCCCTCCTCCCTCCAGTATTTCTATATCTTCTATTTATATTTTAGTTTTCAAAGATTAGGGTAGAAAATCGTGGGAAACCTTTAGGAGAGAAAATCTACTGTGCCTCTCGAAATTGGTTATGGCATATGCGTAGGGTTGCAAACTTTCGAGAACTTGACTCCGGGAGTTGGGCATTCCTAGAGTATGAAATTCCGGGAGACTTTTTATTGTATAACTTCAACTCCCGTAGAAATTCTACTACTCTTAGTTTATGAAAGCGTAAGCGTCGAACAAGATCACAGTTGTACTAGCTTAAGTTGGTAAATTAGTGTATGAACTAATCTAGTTGATCAAAAGCAGAAGAAAAACACCTCAGTCTGAGAGCTGGGATATTTTAAAAATGATTGTACGTTCAACTCTGGGAGTCTGGGGAAGAATCGTGGAGTCCAGGAACCCACAAAATCCTACGAGGAAATCGGAGGCATATTATAAGCTTTTGATTAGCGCGACTTTTTCTCTCTTTGAAGAGAATAAGGAGAGCATACTACTCGGAAGGGGGAAAAGGCAGAAAGGAAGGAGAATTCAACAACCGCGCACTCATTAATTCACTTTTAAGTAAAAGTGTGAAAGCGAATGACCCTTAATTTGCCTCTTTGCTCCGCTCAAGCGTTTGATGGAAACCGCTCGCAAAGTAACATTAATGTGGAGACACCTTGAACTTTTGATGGATGCGAAGCGGCAAGGCTTCTATGGATTCACTTGATGTCCTTATTTCGTCGTCATTGGTTATTAAGGCTCTCACGTTGACTCTCGAGGGAGCATTTCATACGTTTTGAAAAAGAAAACCATTAATACGGTAATTGAACATTAAGGGAGTCATAGCGCTCCCAGATAGCTTATAGGGAAGCGCGGTCTCGTCTGGTGGATGCGGTCCCGGGTTCGATACCTGGTGAGGGCTCCAACGTGCGAAATGACCAGAAAAGGTGCGAAATGACCCCCCTGCCACACGCCGGAAGGCGGCTTGCAGGGTACTTATGTAGATGTAGATGAAGAGCTGTCGAAGCACATTTANCGGTCTCGTCTGGTGGAAGCGGTCCCGGGTTCGATACCTGGTGAGGGCTCAAACGTGCAAAATGACCAGAAAAGGTGCGAAATGACCCCCCTGCCACACGCCGGAAGGCGGCTTGCAGGGTACTTATGTAGATGTAGATGAAGAGCTGTCGAAGCACATTTAACAATGCTGAAAGAAGTCATTCAGCGGAGAAAAACTTCCTAAGTGCTGAAGCCTCTTAAAATGGATATCACAAGATACCTTTCATTGTCAGTTTTGGTAAGAATACAAGTAGTATTAGTAGAATTGTTAAAAGTGCTACAACAGCTAAGGTCATTCTGCACGTAGACCCCCACCGGAAATCGAACCCGGAACCACTTTCACCGAGGTCGAACGCGTTGCTCCCTTGGCAATCCGAGAACTCTAAAAATACAAGTAATATACAATAAAAACACTAATATGGTAAATAATGCGATGAATAATACGATAATTGATATAACAATGCAATTAAAATAACAATAGATTATTCATTGACGAATGAATGACTTATGATTAATAATGATTATTCATTGATTCTGATATTTTGATGACCATCAAGGTAGCAACGTCTCGTTTTAACTTTTCAATAGTCATATTTTCCGGTACTCACATCAATGTTTTCAAATCCCCTACAGACATCGATGTCTCCAATTCCTCAAATTTCTTTTCAAACAATCTCAATTGATTGATTCGTTAATAACTTTAGATCGAGAATTAACTGCATGTAGCTTGAACACAGTTGTCATACTTTAGAACACGAGAGAAGTTTCTCACAGCAGCTAATGTCTGGGTTGTTTAATTCCATACAATTATTCTTACATACAATTTTTATATTTTGATGCAATTTAAACTAAACATAACCCTCTCCATGATGTCTTTCAGCAATTTATTCCAACGTACACTTTATCACCACCATCAACTTCACCAACCAGCCACAATCATTCCTTTCCTCTAGAATAGAATCGTTTCCATCTTCGATTCTTTTGTTTCATGATTTAGTACGGTCACGTTCATTATCTTTACGAAGAATGAATGTTTCAATTTTTTACCTTCTTCTCTTCCACCCATAGAAATCCTACGGCAAAAAACATGAGTTGGAGAGACAAATGGCGGGGATAAATTAAAGATAACTTCATCTCATAAATAAAGTCGATTTATTATTATTATTATTATCTCTCCAGGAATCTTTCACCATTGCTAAATAGCTTGCACCCGTGCTTACGACAACTGAGAAAACTTTTATCCACTATGGGTCAAGAATGAATTTCAGCAATCGGAGGCCCAAGGTGCATGGACTAATTTGGGGCCACACCAAGAGACTTTTCTCCTCAAAATACAACAAACTTTCCTTATATGGGTCCTCTTCACGCTTAGAACCTCAGCTCAGTGCGCCTAACTGTAAATCCGCCCAACTACAGATGACACGCGGGATGATTGTATTTTTTTTAAATGCTTGAACAGCTAACGCCATTTTCCACTTTAGCCCCCACCGGGAATCGAACCCGTGACTTCGCTTTCACGGAAGTCGAACGCGTTACCCACATGGCTATCTGGAAGCTTGCTGGATTATTGCTCTACCAATAAACCCATCTCAACTTTAACAAGAGAATAGGTTGAGAGACTCAGGGTTCCGGGCAGTCCGATAGGTAATAACAACGCGGGACTGTTCGTGAGGCCATATTTCGTACTTTGTCCATCACCTTTCGCCAAATGAGAAGAGGTAACGAAGATAACTTCTCGACCATAATTTACGAACTTAATTCGCGTAAATTTTCGGTATCGATTGATGGCCGCGTCGTAACAGGATCTCCCTCAGGATGTGCCACTTAAAATTCACTTTCGCTGAAATACTCTATGCCTTGTCGATCTGCTGCTAGTTTCAAAGCCCGTTACACCGCATAGCCGGAGGTTGAAGAGCTTTTTGAATCTCATTTTATGTTATATGTAATTTAAATTAATAAATAAAACTCGATTCTGTAATAAGTTTTGAAAAGATAGCCAGATTTTATCGTTACTTGAATTTTAAAATCTTCTTTTCAATTAGGGAAATTCTTACGGCTTGAGATTATTACTTTAATGGTCCCGATGTTTAATTTACTGATTAGAGTGAGTCAAATTAGAATGTTTTATTAATGTTTTCTTATGGCTCTTAAAAGATAGGTAATATTCGAGAGAATGGGGCTTAATTTCAATCAACAAACAAGTCTTATGATTACAAAATCTATATGGCTATACTACGCCCTGAAGAAAAACATCACATAATTGAAGAAAATTAGCAACTTTCCACGAAAGTGTATTATAGAGTTTATTTTCTCTGTTCCTTGCTCACTAAAGATGTAGACAGTATCAAGAACAATAGTTTAACTTAGATCGTTAAGGATTAGGGAAAGGTTAATAACATAGCACAGAAGAGCCGTGCGGCTGAAACACAAGGAAAAGTGTGAAAAGGGTGTGAAAAGTGGCAAAATGACTGGGACTCGAACCTAGGTCTCCCACTTTCCAGGTAAGTATTCGAACCACTAAATTACTCTGCCACGTCTCTTGCACACTGTGGGAGAGTTTGTGTGTGGGAAAGTGAGAGGTGGGTTCGAGTCCCAGTCATGTCGCTATTTTTCACACCTGTTATTCCTTAGATCGTTAAATTATTGAACTGCTTAATGTATACTGCTTGGGAGGGACGAAACACTTTATTCATTAAATGTAAAGTCTACTTACTTCTAATACTAACTTTTACTTACTAATTACAATAACTGATTTGAATTAAATTTTTATGGTTTAAGATATTGTGGCTGTATTAACCTTTTATTCTCACATTACAATCGAGTAAGTTCAAAATATGTAATAGTTAATGATTCTAGTAAATATTTCCGTATTTTATATTGCACAAAGAATGTATCATATGTGTTGTTTTTATTACAGTTAATTACATATTTATTATAATATTAATTTTTAGTTGCTTAGTGTAATATGCAATAAAATTAACTATGACTTTATGATAATACTTTTGTATTATGATATTTTGATATAACTATACTCAACTCTCAATATTACTTATTTCACTACTTTGCTTTATACTGAATTCGCTCTCTTTTCTTAGTAAAGAATTTTTTCAATTATTTTTTTCATCGTATTCAAACTTTGGCCCACGAGGATCTTTATAATGCATTTTCTTTTATTTCTTTACTAGTAAATGCCCCCATCAAGCATGACGGGGCTTAATTTAGTTTAAAA
>KZ308712.1:189968-202779 GCA_000376725.2 Ladona fulva | reverse complement strand
GAGAAATAATATTCCTCCCGCAAGTCAGACCGAATTTGCAAACCAGCCGTAAATAGCAAACGAAATGTGGTCGATTCCATGCTTCTACTCTTACTGTCAGAATTAGAACATCACTCAGGAGACTTGGTTCATTTGATGCGTAAATGCCACCTCAACATCGCCGCTTATCTCCCCAATGTTTCGTGATTTTACGCCCTTTAAACATAAAAATCCCTTTGATTGTGCAATTACCTTGCTCAGGAATCCGTCGCCAGTGAAATTAAACGAAATGCACCTGCTTTAAAAAGAATCTTAAAAAGGAGAGAATCCCTCGAATTCGCCATTCGAAGGGACGGCGGTCGTAACGCGAACGCGCTCGATATTGAAAAGCGTCGCCGCTGCTTAACTCTTCCGCTGAATTCCGACGGAGACACTAGCGCCGTGAAATATTTACTGGCGGCGATGATGACTGGCGGATCAATTCATAAGGTGCTGCTTCCGAGGCCTTGACAAGTTCGAAAATTACATCGCCAACGGGCTGATCCGCGACAGAAAACCGTAATAATTACACCAAAATGGAGATTATAGAGGGGAACGCCGATGACGACTCATCAGAGATATTCAGCAAATCTGCGTAAATTGCCTGATTCTCGAAATATCACTCGGTGAAAAATCATGTCCAGATGACGATTTCATTTCATCAAACGATTTAGCTCATATTCAAAGATTGTGCGAAAAATGGCAACTAGATCTTAATGTAAGTGATCTGTAGTTACAATCTTCGAAAGGAAGCAACTGCGTTTGAATTACCTGTACAGTATTAGTGGAGTGAATATAAATGTAGTCCAAACAGATATCTCGGAATTACTCTTAAAAATAACATAAACTTGAGAGTAAATATCTGAACATCTGAGGTAAGGCAACTTAAGGCTCGGTTTTATAAAGCGCATTGGAGGCAGATGAGATGAAAATGTCAGAGAGCGATGTTATTTCACTTTGATCAGCCCCCGTCTTGTTATTGTCGTAACGTTGATTGCAATTTTTCGTCTCTTTTCTCAAGCATACATTTTTTCTGTCCTTTTTCCTCCGCTTGTATTTTGATTTAAAAAATTTAATTTGACGCTTCAATTTTTTTGCAGTGTGATCATCTTTGCCTTCGTATTTTTTTTACTGCTTTTCACGTTTATTTCCACTACTTTTCGCTGAGGGTGTTTTCCCGTAATGCCTTTTTTCATTTGTTGACTTAAAGCTGTGGGGATATTTTCCCACACAGTACTCTTTCTTTGTATGTTGTTTAATGTTTGTAAGTATTAGAAATCAGATTACATACCCAGTTAGATGGAAGAGAGGGCCTAATCTTGTCAGTGAAGTTCTATGTGTCTATCTTTTCTCGAAATGATTCGTCCATTTATTTCAAGCATATTAATCTTTTCGGTGAAACTCTAAAGTTAACAATGTAATTACATCGACACTTATGTTTAGTATAGGTAGGGTGGCAAGCATAACTGATAAATAACAGTTTGAATGAAATACTAATGAAATACATGAAATATTAACGAAAAATAAAAAAGATATTTATAGTAAGTTTTCACGCCTCCTCTCAGGTCTTACTAGGAAAGGAATAGTATTAACAATAAGAAGAGATAAAAAAGGATAGTTTAAAATATTAACATAGGAAATCGAATCGAAGTTGAACCGGGAATCACAGAATTATTTCGCGGAAAATTTATTAAAGCATCACTTTCCTTCAAACTTAATTTAGAACTTTTTTCATTCCGATCAATTTCGTCATTATTAAATCCTAAGCAGATATCAATGTGAACATAATGTAGATAATTGAGAAAAATATGTATATTGAAAGATTAATTGAGTGAGAAATTTTACGAGAAGAGGAAACCAAGAAATAATTTCTTGTACATGATATTTATGCACACATATTTCGACAAATAAAAATTTTCTCAAGTTAAAATGTAAAAAATTTTCCGGGACTCTTATATGTTTGAATTCTGATGATGATGATTCTTATTTTGACTCCCAAATATATAAAGTACTATCCTAATCAGTGCTTGGAGAATTAACTCTGTGTTTTAAGTGCAGTTTTCTCGCTTCAAAATCAATTATTATTTGGAGCACAGAATATTAGGTTGATCCCTCTAAAGAAATGAATAGCATTGGAATAAACCGCTTTAGGGATGGATGATGAAGCCGAAATATCAAGTTCGTCGTGAACTAGATAAAAAATGATTTGAAAACGCTACTGTCAATTGCCCTTTTCGATTAATAACGAATTTCCGTGAATCTTGAGCAAGAAGTTAACGACTTAATCCGTCCGTAATTTCTGCTGAAGGCTGCTCGACTGCAGCTATGAATTCCAGCCTAGATTTTCACAAAAAGTTAATCACAAAGAATAAAGACTTTTACAATTTGATTGATAAATCTTGCGAAATATCGTCATCGAAGAAACGATCTTAAATTCTTTTCGTCACAAAAGCCGTCACACGCGCCTAGTTTAGCTGACTGAAAATCAGACATACCAACTGTTTGGTATTTTTCTCCGAACAAGGAAATATAAAAATCAATGGAAATAACCCAAAGAAAATACCCGAAGACAGAGAGGCTTGCATTTCCTTTCAAACCGGCAAAGAAAAGTATTCCCTTTCGTATTACAGTTGATTTATTGATTTTTTTTTCAACTTCAGAATATAATCCATCATTTTTCCAGAAATTTGCTGGAACACGAGTTTTCATTTTGGTAGTATGATGCTCTGAAACAGACATTGAAATCCTTTACTGTTGATTTTTTAACAGCTTTAAAAAGCTTCAAGGATATGGAATTTAAAAAATTACTGAAAATTTGAATACGAGAAGGCTTATTTTTCAGCCTCTAATCCATCTTGTACACTTCCTATATTCCACGCAAAATGTTGGATATCGTCTTTAGGCAACACATTTCTAGGGTCATAACCTTATCCCGAGATCCTAGAATTTTCTTAATCATAGCTTGAAATAAAGTACGAAGTGCTCAATCAAGTGGACGATTTTATTCTTAGGAGGAGATAATAACAAATTTCTAACTTTTGCGTAAATCTTTTGCTGCGCATGAATTAAGATATCTACTTATCTTTTCTCTGACGTTAAATTCCATTTCTGTTTTCAACAATATTTCCTACATATCGATATCCTATTCCATTTTCTTATATATCCTTCAATATATGAATCTGAATTTTACTGAAGCGTTTCCTATAAATTTCGTTTTTCCTCCTTTGCTGCCTTTTCGATTTCTTCCGACCGTCATATATTTCTGTTGACCCTTCCCGTGTCACCTTCCAGGGTTTTCCGGGCTGCCTCAAGCACTCCTTTCCAAATACGATCGCTGAATTACTCTTTTTCTTCTTACACGTTTCTGTTTTTCATTTATTATTATAGGTACCTGAAACTTGGCTCTCTAAACATCTTGCAATTCACCTTTCTTATTGTGCAAATAATTACTTTCCTTTTCATAACAACACTCTCCCTTGTTCTTGACAGATCTTACTTTTAGATAGACACGGAGCTTTACGAGCAACGATTCGGTTTGCAAATATATGCCACTTGACAATCTTTCATTACGTCTTCTTTAAAAGCCAAAATTTTAAACTTAATTACACTTAGCTTTAATTATTCCCATCTCTTAATATAATAAGATACTGTAATTTAAAAGGTTACAAATCTTATCAACGAATATCCTTGATTTCTTATCGTAGCAGTTTTAACTTCTCGAATAGCCTTGACCAGTACTTCCTCGAGTTCGCAGGTACTCGTTTCATCCGCTGGATCCCATATACTAGCCGCATATTCCATATGGGGTCATACCTAGGAGAAATAACATTTCTCTCATCTCTTCTGCGTCCAATGTGCGTTTTATAAAACCGAGCTTTTTAGTTGCTTTGCCGGAGATTATTGATATTATTGGTAATATGTATCATGTATTGTTGTTAAAATGTTTGTTTATTTTTGCGGCAGTGAAGCTACTAAGATTTCTATGGGATTTGTTTTATGAAAAATTCGAATTTTTACTCATAATTCCAAGTGGAATCTTTGTGATTAAGGCCTCTGATATATTGAATCCACCCCTGCTTATAATAAATGAAATCATATCTTATTCACACCCAAGTTTATTACAAATATTACTCGCAATGGAATTAAAAGATAGAAATATTCGCAGTATTCCGACAAATTACTTCTTCGAATTCCATTCGTGAGAATTATATAAACTAACAACATTTAAACCTCATTTTTGCTAAAGTTATGTTCGCCTCCCAAAATGTTTCCCTTTTCTCCTATTCATCGTGACAAAGCAACACTGAACCATCCTTTGGAAAATTGGGCTGAATTAGAAACAACAGTCCTAATATTTTCCCTATGATTTGTATACCGTGATTGCAAATGTTGGAATTTCAGAAAATTCTCTTCTCTTCATAATTTCTATGTAGGCCCTTAATTTCCTGTGTATTTTTATGGAAAAATGCGTGAGCTTGGATTAAATAACAGGGTCGATCGTCAGGGGGATGGGTTGTTTACAAGCACGAAATCACGTTCACGCTTCGTTGAGTACCAAAGTGCCTACATCCTGAAGATCCCCTTGGAGACGGGATCTGAAACTTGTCACAGCAACGACCCGTTGGTACCCCCAGAAGGTTTCGTCTGTGAAATTGTCCGCGAAAGCACCAGACCCTTTTTACGTTGATTATACACATTTCCTATTCAAGATCAGAGTGTATAGTGATCACGAGGAGAAAAGAAATGAATATTTCCTAGGTGAAACGGACATTTAAAAAGTCTGGCAAGGCCGGGATTCGAACCAGGCTGTTCCACTTTTCGGGCAGCGGCTGCTCTAACCTGTTGAGCAATCTTGCCAGGACATACATAATTGGGATGTTGGGAAACTTTGTAGACAATTTCCTTGGTTGTATGGCTGAATGTTTTCCAAGATAACTCAATTGATTGAGGATTCGTCCGGTAAGTGGAAGATCCGGGTTCGAATATCGGCTCTNCGCTTCGTTGAGTACCAAAGTGCCTACATCCTGAAGATCCCCTTGGAGACGGGATCTGAAACTTGTCACAGCAACGACCCGTTGGTACCCCCAGAAGGTTTCGTCTGTGAAATTGTCCGCGAAAGCACCAGACCCTTTTTACGTTGATTATACACACTTCCTATTCAAGATCAGAGTGTATTGTGATCACGAGGAGAAAAGAAATGAATATTTCCTAGGTGAAACGGACATTAAAAAAGTCTTGCAAGGCCGGGATTCGAACCAGGCTGTTACACTTTTCGGGCAGCGGCTGCTCTAACCTGTTGAGCTATCTTGCCAGGACATACATAATTGCTATTTTGGGAAACTTTGTAGACAATGTCCTTGGTTGTATGGCTGAATGTTTTCCAAGATAACTCAATTGATTGAGGATTCGTCCGGTAAGTGGAAGATCCGGGTTCGAATATCGGCTCTGTCCGACCTGGGAACATTCCTAGATACACGCTTTATCGTGCAGTGTTATCCGAATCCCTTTATTTGTTACAATAAAGACTTCATTGGTGATTATATGTATGATTGAAAACAGAACGATTACTTTCAAATCCAAATTTTCTGGTTACTTAGTTAGCTTGAGGAATATTAGCGACCGAAAACTTCGCCTTCCGGAGGATCCCTTCTCTGGGCCTGACCTCCGATGCCAAGGACGGCCCTTTCTCACTCCGCAGGGGGCGTTCCCATCCTCACCTAAAAGACCGAGCCTTTATCTTTTCTCTCCATCTTGTGAATTTCCTCCAGTCACGTTCTATCTCGTGGTAAGTGCTTGATTTGTATGGGAAATTTCAAGCGCCCATACCGTATGGCTCGCGGAGCACTGTAGACAGCGTTTGAATTCCGTAGTGTTGCGGAAACTTCGTTACACATTTTTTCACACTTTTATCGACCACTAGCAAGGAACTAGAACTTTGCTAGATATAGAATGGTGTGTTTGGGCTAAGTTTAGTTTTTCTGGCAATTTCAACAAACTTTGTTCCCGATGAATTTACTTAAACTGAAGTCTAAATGCAGGACTACTTTAAAAAGTAAGAGTTGATATTTTCATCGGTCTCCGGGTTCAAAAATAGACACCCTGTGTTTATACCTCTGCATTATACTGATAGATATTCGTAATACATATGCAAATTAATGGAAAATACGAAATTAGGGTCGGGGTAGATGGAATTTAGATTGCAATTAACTATTAACTAGGATAAAGGGATGTGAGGAGGATACGAAGGAGGGCCATTGCTATCCATTGGATGACTTCTTAGAGCAATTGATTAACATAAGAAATAAAAAGGAGATAGTGTAATTGAAGAATAATAGCGTACTTATATAGCACTTGAAATGACTAAAGGGGATTTTCATAGATAACAGGAAAGTCAAGGCATGACGATAATTAACGTAAATGGTTAACTGTTGAATTGATGATGCAATGCATCGGAATCCCAGTCGTTGCTGTGTCTGTATTTTTGTATTCGATAAACTAAATTGTTAATTACACTAATTTACTTTATTAATTTTTTTAAGACATAGTCCTCTGGCACGTAACTGGATTCTTCCCGTTACCTTTTTTTCTAGGTAATACACTCACATTAAACAACAGTAAAACAGTGATTCTTCCCTTTTTTACTGCCAATTTTAGAGATAAAAACTAAATTAAACTGGGCATTTAAATCACCAGATGTTCTTCATCAGTGATAACTAGGATTCCTCATCAATAGTTAACGTATTGATAAAATAGTTGCCGTAACAATCACACACGAATAGGCAGTTATGGCTGACATCTCGATTCATTGCTTAAATAAGAATTAGGGTTTGCCACACCAAATAAAGTCAACAGCCGTTACTTGTGAGCTATTGCATATACGATGGGCATCGTAAGGATGAGGATGTCATCTTTCTACTTCCTAAGAACGCAAAACCTTTCGATTTCTAAGTTAAAAATCTTTCATAGATCTCATATAAAGTTAATGAGGGAAAGATTTTTATTTCATATTTAAAAGAAGGAATTCCACCAAGTCACGCCCGATGCATTCTTTTTCTTCCGAATTCTTTCATTCTCATAGAAATACCATCCAGGAGCCTTGTATTTTGTAAATTTTTACAAAATATTTAAATACGTATATAAATGTGTCTATCCTAACAAAACACAGTATTGGTATCATTAAAATTATAAGGAGAAAAGCGGCGATAGAATTGTTAATTTCCTCTGAAAAATCAGTTATGAGCAATAGAGAAATATAAATAAACCCGAGATGTCATGTTGGACAAAACAGTTATTTAATTTACGAAATGCTGATTTTGAAGAAAACTTTCAAAATTCCATTATTTAAATATAGCACCTTAAGGTATGTATGTATATGTACTTGAAGTGATAAAGGATACCACTACTTCTTAAAAACCAACCTAATACTTTTATTCCTACGACTTTGAGCTTAGCTTAAATATAAGGGTTTGCCCTGTCATCCAGGAAACAAATGCGTATCGGTCCTATATGAGATCTTTTCGCTCGCGTTCCACAGATTGTCTCGGTGGAAAACGGAGCGCTTCCATACAGCGACCGACGATAAACATCAGAATAAAATTACTTAGAGCTCATTTTGGCTACGGAGTGATTCCACGAAAATTGGCTCGAGGTGCATGCTGGGAATTGGGTCCTCTCCCGCTTTCACCGGAACACCAGACAACGAGAGGAAAATCGAATGAAAACATCGAATAATTTGATTGTTTGCTTCCATGAAGGAAACTGGACAAAGCACTCAAGTTTTTTTTATAATTCATCAGCAGGCGAGTGCTCGTGCACGAATTTTGCAGTCACTGATTCACTCATTCGAATAATTCATATGCCTGAATTACTAAGCAACGCCGAAGAAGAAAAATACGTACATATTTTCCCTCAATGTTTGATCATTGTATTCGAGATTAATTTTGACAATTATGGATAATAAATGTTTCTCTTTCTCAGGTTCAATTTTGCTGAAATTTCTAATTTGTTTTACGACTCCTTATAACCACCAATAAATGGTTTTCACTTTCAAAACTCCGAATATTTTACAAAATTCGTCTGAAAAGAAATGTAGTGTATTTCCGAAAGCAAAGATTTTTATTTTATTAATAACATCTGTACATGTAAACCGAACATCCGGTGACATATTTCAATATGTAATGTATCACAAATACTTTTAGTTATCAATACCATGAGTATTTGAAATGTACGATTTATCATCTCCATAATATATTGAAGATAAACGCTACATATATTTTTAAGCGTTTTGGTAGTTCTCCCGGCCTCTGTCGCACTCATTCTGGACCACTCTTATTCTGAACAGAACGCCGCACGATATTTTCACACCCCCATTCGTTTCCTCCCCCCATAAGATGAAGAGAATGGTCGTATAAAAGCAAGGACATGGCTATTAATCGTTTAAATGACTTAATATTTAAATATGGACCATAAATAAAAAGATATACACAAGAAAGTCTTTAAATTACGGCTAAGTGCATTGTTTTTTTACGTTTTCACAGCACTCTTCTCGATTTTATGCCCGCTCATACAGCCTCGCTAATATTTTGTACGTGCAGCGTAGACTGGCTCAAGTTCCAATTTCGCCTATCGAACAAAAGCTCAATGGTAATAGAAAAAGAAATGGTTGATCACTATTATGTCTAAGATTCGCAAAAAAACAAAAAAATTAATAATAATGCATTGCATTTCGGCATGCAACTCCTTGCTTAATAAAGGACACTCAAAAGAGCCCTTGCATTAAATAGTTACTCACCAGGCGACTAGTCAATAACTCAATAAGAACCCGTTAATTCATGCAATCGAACTGAATTGAAACAAACATGAAAAAAAGAAAGAATAACAATCGGTACTATTTAACGGTTTAATCGGTATAACCGAGATATTAGAGGAAGCTATTGGTTGCAGGAAACACTCGTGGGAAATAAAAAACATTTGCAAATCTGCCGACAGCAACAGCCGTAAGATGTAAAAGTAGAGAATTTTGAGAACGAGAAGAAAATACATGAGAATACAATTCATAAATAAAACACAAAGTTACATAATAGAGGTATAATGAAGTAGGAATACCATACCAAACCACAGCAATGAGAATTAACTAATTTAAATGAAATAAAATGATCTGTCAAAAAAAATTATATCACTACTCTGTAATAACGTATTAAAAGAATCTCAAAATCATCACGAATAGTAACTTTGAGCAAGAAACGACTAAAATACGCCTGCATAAAAATTTATTTCAAATTCAAAAAATTGAAAAATACAGCGGAAAAAAGTTGGAAACGACGACAAAGGGCTCCCGGATAACCAAGTGGGCAGCGCGTTCACTTTCGGCGAAAGCGATCCGGGGTTCGACTCCCGGTGAGGACGTCTTTTGTGCGAAATGATCTCAGCTGCTGAAGCACTTGTGAAAAAATACTGCTAATACGGAAAAACAAAATAAAAAGTAACGCAATGAATCCGATAAAGATAGAATACGATATACAGTCTAAAGAAACGAATAAGAATAATTAGTTTACGATGAAATGGAACACGACGCAGCAAAATGAAGAGGGAGTAATAACAGCGGATGTTGAAATAATCGAATCGAAACGATTAACCGTTTAGAATCGAACGATAATTAGTCGACGCCGTCGTGAAACAATCTGATTAATTCCCAATCGATAGTAACTCTCCAGCGACCGATCCGTCGAGCCTCTCGGTGAACACTGAAGGCGACTATGCAGATGGAGCGCCGCAGACTGGACGCGTGCGCAAGAGGGCGCCGAGTCGACCTTCAAAGGCATCGATACGACGGCGAACGCATCCCTTCGCTCCCGCGATCGACCCGACGCTCGCGAATCCCTTGCTAATATGCGCGCCCGAAAGAGGGGGCTTTTTTCGGAACTGCGAGCAAAGTTTCGGGGCGTCGCAGATACCACCGGGATAAAGTGCAGAAACGCGATTTAATCCCAGATATCGCGCAATCAAAGTGCGAGCCACCTTTCGCTGTGTCGGTGTGGTACGGTGAGTGGAACGACAGACAAAACCGTGTGGCAATGCTGAGAAATCTTGAAGAGCTAAGGATGAGTCGATTTCATTTACGCGGACCGTTCGTAAATTTCGAGGAAATCGCCTGTTCTGATGCAATCATATTTCTCGTAAATTTTGTTTTTTAATCGAATGGAAAATTTGGGACTTCAGTGGAGGAGTGGTTAGCGTAATAGCCCACAAACGCCGAGGTTCATGGTTCGAGTCCGTAACCAGGCGTTCGATACAAACGAACCCATTCGATACCGCGATTACCTGGTTATCGAATGGTTGTTCGTCGATTGTTCCGTCCCTCATATCATTGGATCGATTTTTATGAGGGAATTGTGAAATAAATAAATTGAATTTTATGACAACAACGAAAGAGTGCTGACCTATACATCGATTTATGAAAAATTAAAAGTTGCGTGATCCGTTTCTAGTTTTAACTATGCGAAAGTGAGATGAATGCTATCTGCGACAAAAATTGTATTCGATCATTTTTTCTATTCTGTTTCTGCGTTAGAAGCGAAATTATCATCGGAAAATCGCGGGAAAAGGGGAATCAGTAATTTAAAACAAAATAATGTAATTTTCAATTGGTTATGCAGTCCGTAATCAATCCCTGAATGGGGATTTTTCGATCAATTTCTTTTCATCTAGCACATATCTAATTAAAAGATGCTATTGCAATAGGACCAACAATAAAAAAGTAAGGAATTTATTAGGAGCAGTTTTTTTGCATTCAAACCCACAATTCGTTATCGGTTTTAAGGCAAAAAGTAGAATTCATTGTAAGAAATGAATGAAAGTTGAATCACTTTCGGTAAGGCTAACAATTTCGTCTATTGCAATGAAAATAGGGATTCCAAGGAATCATATCCGAAGACTGAGTCACTTTTATAGAATTTATTAGAATGCTGAAACGGAACGAGTATATCTGATTTAATAACGGAACTAAATCGGTCCATCTCCTCCACAACGCGAACGTTGACGGAATAAATTTGCTGAGTTAGTACGAGAATATTTCGGTCATTTCCGAATAATTAAGAGATTCTTGAACTTTGTAGTCTTGAAATTTTACTTGGTAGAGAAAAAATTCCCCTGGCTTTCGTTTTTGGGTATTTATTCGATTCTCCGGAGAGGAAGACATCATAGGGTTTTTATTCATTGAACTATTTCGCTTATAAACTCCTTTACTTTTTATCACTTGGCAGCCTAACGACGTGTATTCTTATCAGTACTACTAAAAAAATAAACAAAATAGTATAGTAATAAATTAAATTATAAAAAATGTATAGCGAATAGTTCTCGACATACTGCAACATTTCGATACATTATCGAGTATGGGGATATCGCTTTCATCATCTAGTCGACTACTTTCATGAATAATCCAAACATGAGCCTCGATACTTTCAAATCCTCTTTTATTCTCGCATCGCTTTGCGCGATTCCACTAAAGGCGAAGCTCGTAAACGGGATTTATCTACGATTGCGCGCGTTTCCGAGCTAGCGCATGCGCAGTTTTAAAATTTAATCACGTCGAGAATACTTGGCGCCGGGAGCAGGGCCGGCCCCAGAGGTGAGGTGGCCGCCTCGGGCCCCTCGGTGAAAGGCTGCTAAATATATAAGCGATATAAGGTCCAAAAATAATCCGGACGTCTTATGGGAAATAAAGGAGAATTTTTGCTTTATATTGCAGTGTGTCGCCGTACAAAAACCTCCGTTTGAAAGGAGAATCGGTTTTTCAAGGATTTCCGCCCGTTCCTACATCAGGCAGTAAAAATTGAGATGCGTTGTATCTTTCGTCTGAATGTGAATTCCTAGAACCACTCCTGGGATGAAAAAAGATAAAAGAGGAGCTTGAATGGTGATGCCATTACATATTTCACCATATTAAGGTTACACACGGTAGATTGTGGCTAGAAACCACTTACCTCTAACGGGCAAAGAAACCACAAACGAGGAATTATTTCCAAAATGAAAATGGAGGTGTTGGGGTCGAGTAAACGTGGATTCATCCCGTGAAACCTAATGCACAAAGATTAATATTTGCTTCTCATTTACAAACCCTTGCTCGATAAACATTCAAGATGGAAGGTGAATCAGTAGCATCATTATCAGGAAAACCTTAGACGGGAACATGTCACGGTTATTTGATTGGATCAAATTTATATTATTTTAATAATTAAATATAGGATGAGGAAAAAGTTATCTTCCCTGTTGTTCATAGCTGTGATATTGAGAAAGCTTCTGAGGTTTGAGTGATGTTGAAAAATGGCTTTAATTTCGGTCACTCCTCTTTAAACGCTAAGATAATTGTTATTTACACGTTCATTATGCTGTAGTTACGTGCTTGTCTTACACTCATAGCATTCTGGATCAGTGAGGAAAGCATTGATAAACTACCTCACTCCTCATCTTGCCTAGTAAGCCCCATTCCCTTTCCAGAGATTTTCGTATCCATCGATTGTGGAGTTTATGTTTAAACTGGCCTTAGAGCTGATTACTTTACTGATTATGATTATTTTTTATTTATGGGTCAGTTATTTTTCCCCGATACATCCTCTACACCTCTCACGTAATGTAAGATAATTAATTAAAATTTTCCTTAACCTGATATACGAACAGGTCCCTTTGACGACGTGATTTACATAATTTAATAAAATAGGAGAAACTCGAATGTCGACGAATATATATAAGTAACTAAATTATAATCCAATAATGAAAGTAACGCAATGAATCCGAT
>KZ308712.1:176073-186297 GCA_000376725.2 Ladona fulva | reverse complement strand
AAATAAATCAAAACAACTCATAGGATGAATGTAATCCTCGAAACAGTTTTAGAGCAAAATATCTCAAAGATATTCAAAAGCGTAATTACAACAAAGACTCGAAGATTGAAATCCTCCATTTCAAGGAAAAGGGTGAAAGGTACCTTTGCAAATAAAGGTGTGCCCCTAGGAATATTCCAAAGGAGAAACGGACATGAAAAAGTCTGACAGGACCAGGACTCGAACCCAGGTCTTCCACTTCTCGGGTGACTGCTAAATCCAGTCTCCGGAACGGCAAGTCTAATTGTTCCGGCACGAAGCTCAATTGGCTAGAGCAGTCACCCGGAAAGTGGAATTCATCCTGGTTCGAGTCCCGGACCTGTCAGACTTTTTTCATGTTATTTTCTTCTTGGGAATCCTCCATTTTACTTTAAAAAGGCCAAAAATTCTTGTGATTAGCTCCAAAAATCTAAATGCATATTAGAGCGTGGAATTTATGTCATTTATTTTTTGGGATGATTTTGCATCCTGCTAGGAGTTTTTGTCTTTTCTGATGAGGAACGATTGTATTCATGGAATCAAAATTTCGATCATTTTCATAACTTACACAGTTGCCATCTCTGTTTCAGAAAAAAAATCAAGGGTCCTTGTTTTTCCTACTAATTTGCATGAATCGAATCCAAAGGTTGCGCAAAGCATACCCGAATCCTTTCCGACTAGAGTGTTCCTGAGAGCAGCTTTAACCTTACGAACCGTCCTTAATTCCCTATAATCTTGTTAACTCTCGCTCTCAAGGCTGAAAAGGGTGACCAGCGAACGTTCGGAAGGCAGATCGGACCATCACGTCCGCTCCTTTTACTTCACATTTAATTTGCGAGCGGACTTCTACACAGTAATCCAATGGACGAAATGGAATCTACGTATTCCTAAGTCTCTAATGTACTCAGCGAGTTCATGCGAAAACTCAAGAAAGTATCAGTAAAAAATCTCAGTAAAATGATAATAACAGGTAAAACAGGTTTCCGTTCTGTTAAATTGATTGGTCTACTTGAAAAAAAACTGAGGCAATAAAATATTCCTATATCCTACAGACAAAGATTTAAGTGTAATGATCAAAGTTTTCCTTTCGGAAAGAGAAATGCAATGGAATCTTTGCATGTGTAAGCCAACAGCAAGGTAGTAAGAACGAGGAGGTAGCGAGTATTGAAGTGACAAGCGCAGATTAATTTGGATAGATTCCAGTCACTTTCAACATTTCATATCTGCTTACGATAAATAAATTTCAATTTCTTTAATTTGAATATCCTAGTAATTCATCCGCCAAATGACAGGAAGTAAAAGGAGATCCATCACAGGAGTCAACTTTTATCAAAGAAAGTAGACCTGTAAAAATATCTTAGCAAAATACCGCTGTACATGGAAAAAAGACAAGTAGTTTCGACGCTTAAAGGTCCCGTTCAAGAAAATCATTTTAGGAAGTAAACGCTTCAAGGATACTAAGTAATGCATAGTGTTCAGCGAAATGTGAAAGTAACGGTTACGTCAACCAAGCGTAATGTCAGGACCGGCTTCCGAAAAATAGCGAGTGAGTCAACAACTTCAGGGTGGAAAACAATGGGGCGTCAGTAAGTATAAATCGCGAAATATTTCAGAGGACTCACTCTAAAAACTGGGTTTTAAAGAAATATTCGCTGTATATAAATGTGGCAAGATAATATATTAAGTTTTTAACTAGAGGTATATTATAAAATGTTTTAATGATGTTGCCTTTAGGGCAAATATCATATCAATTACATGAATGCTGCAACAACTTTAGCTTAATTCAATCATTGAGGACCACAAAATTGAGGTTATTTTAGTCATAGATGGAGTTATTTTAGTCGAAAGAAAAAAGAAGAACTATTAAAACGAGTTCATGCAGCATCAGAGCGGCCATACATATGAAGCCGGTTCTGCGTAATGCATCCAAAGCAAATGGTTTAATACTAACATAGCATTTAATACTGAAATACCTTTTCGTCCACGAATATCATCAATAGCTTGAACAACATGTCATGCTTCTTTATAGTGATATTATCCATTACACGCTTAACAGCACTTCATGTGACTCGATTTAACAATTTAAACAAGAGACTACATTTAATTTGCGGCGTCGGATCGACGTAAAGCGTTTCAAGCGTCGATTTTCTCAGCCAAAATGACACAAGAGCGAAGAGGCGTATCAGTGGTCGTTGTGAAGACGGAAGGTCTGACCTTGAGGAAGAGTCGTCTTTAGCGATCTCGCCGCCTCCTCCATCTCGCAACTCCCTTCTTATCAAATCGACTCCAGCGAATGAAAAAACAATGAGGAGCAGTAATAATAAATCCCCACTGTAGAATACTAGGGATAGGAGAGATGGTCAGCCTACCTCAATTCCTTCAAATGGCACATTTCCATTTCTAAGAACGCGATAATCCCAGCCTCTCTGAGCCGTTCCTTTCCATGAATTGGACCAGGGGAGATATAGATCGATTAATTTCCATGGCTTCATTGGTTCTGGAATATATCATGTTAATTTTTTTATGCAGCTAATTAATTAATTTGTAAATTGTAAATTAAAATTTGTTTGTTTTAATTTATTTACAATTGATATAATTTAAGCTTTTATAATATATAACTGATTCAGCTACAAACTGATTAAAAATGTAATTAAAGTATAATTCCTTCTTATTTTTAGTTAATTCAGATTGTGTGCGCTAAATATTTTTGTCAACTTCGCATCTACGATAAGCCCCAAGAGTACATACCAAACAACCAAGGATAAAAAAACCACCTCTAAATGTAAAAGCAACTCCTGTACACGAGTACACAAGCTACTAACATTCGCAACGGATTTAGTTCCTAATAATCCAGAGATTGTTGAAGATCGTGAATAAGTAATTCCCTCTAATTACAATTCACTATTTTTGTTTTAAAAACAAAGCGGTAATATGAGAGATTTTAAACCTAGCGGGCTCAGAAGGGTACAGCAAATTCATCCCGATGTTAAGGTATAATTTTGTAAGAATGGTTTGGATGAAAGATTTCTGCGACATTTTTATTCTTTGGCTTTGGAATAGTAACACAGATTTCTGATAAATAACTTCGTATTTTTTAAATACTCAGATACAATGTCATGTCACGAATTTCTGGATTTGCGATCTCGTAGAATAGCTAAATCTGGCAAGAGTCATCTACTTCTTAGTAGAATCATTTGCTCTGGAATTTCCTACTGAGCTTCCTTTCGTTCAATTTTAAGTAACTAACTTATTCCTAACTTAATTTACTTTAGTCTTCCTATCTGTCTTCCCCTATCATCGAACCTAAAGCACGAGAATGCCTCTTACTTTCTTCAGTAATCCATCCAATCTATTTCTTAGCTTCTGTTTAATTTCTTCAGTAATAAACTCTCTCATTCCTTACTATCTTTAGAGCTTCTCCACTTGTATTTATTAGCTCTCCTCGAAGGACATTATAATATAAAATAACCAACGGTAACAGTAATATATGACTTATTTTATATTAAAGAATGTATATGAAGGATTTTGAAATTAAATTTTGGGTAAAGCCGGCCAAGAGAGGGATTCCGTAGTGGCCCCCATTTCCAATGAGCCCCGTCTGAAAAAGACAACTTCTTTAGATAGAAAATAAAAAGATAGACAACAGGAAATTGTCCTACATATCATATATCATGCTTTATTTATGAACAAATACTTATCACATGGGTAGTGAAGAGGAGAAGGGAGCCAGGTGAAAATTTTGCACCTGGGCAGTTTTGATAGATGGCTGACCCTGAGATAGAGTAAATATGTTTTTAGAGTATGGAATAGTTAGGAGACTGCATTCAATTATAAGAAAAAAGTTCCAAATAATATGAGAAATGGACAGAGATATGGTATAAAAAATCATGCAACGAAGATAGCAGTGAATCCATATTATCATTTTATTAATTATATTTACAAATTTTGCAGATGATTATTCGTTTAAAATATTTATATATCACAAAATATCTACTTTTTATTATGTTAACTCTCGCTCTCAAGGCTGAAAAGGGTGACCAGCGAACGTTCGGAAGGCAGATCGGACCATCACGTCCGCTCCTTTTACTTCACATTTAATTTGCGAGCGGACTTCTACACAGTAATCCAATGGACGAAATGGAATCTACGTATTCCTAAGTCTCTAATGTACTCAGCGAGTTCATGCGAAAACTCAAGAAAGTATCAGTAAAAAATCTCAGTAAAATGATAATAACAGGTAAAACAGGTTTCCGTTCTGTTAAATTGATTGGTCTACTTGAAAAAAAACTGAGGCAATAAAATATTCCTATATCCTACAGACAAAGATTTAAGTGTAATGATCAAAGTTTTCCTTTCGGAAAGAGAAATGCAATGGAATCTTTGCTTGTGTAAGCCAACAGCAAGGTAGTAAGAACGAGGAGGTAGCGAGTATTGAAGTGACAAGCGCAGATTAATTTGGATAGATTCCAGTCACTTTCAACATTTCATATCTGCTTACGATAAATAAATTTCAATTTCTTTAATTTGAATATCCTAGTAATTCATCCGCCAAATGACAGGAAGTAAAAGGAGATCCATCACAGGAGTCAACTTTTATCAAAGAAAGTAGACCTGTAAAAATATCTTAGCAAAATACCGCTGTACATGGAAAAAAGACAAGTAGTTTCGACGCTTAAAGGTCCCGTTCAAGAAAATCATTTTAGGAAGTAAACGCTTCAAGGATACTAAGTAATGCATAGTGTTCAGCGAAATGTGAAAGTAACGGTTACGTCAACCAAGCGTAATGTCAGGACCGGCTTCCGAAAAATAGCGAGTGAGTCAACAACTTCAGGGTGGAAAACAATGGGGCGTCAGTAAGTATAAATCGCGAAATATTTCAGAGGACTCACTCTAAAAACTGGGTTTTAAAGAAATATTCGCTGTATATAAATGTGGCAAGATAATATATTAAGTTTTTNGGCCCACTAAGCGCTAGATCAGGGCCTCACCATCAGGGTGCCCCAAAATTATCTTTCATCGTTTTCGCTGAAGAATACCTGGTGGGGCCTCATTATCTATTCCTTGCACCTAGGGTCTCTGACTGTGGAAATTCGTCTCTTCCATGAACGAGTTCTGCCTCTTCACCGCTTCTTCTAAGATTTCGTTTTCTTTGACGCAGCCGTGTATCCGCAAGAGTATCAACATCTGTTGAGTAATATCGATTGTTTTATCAAATATAAACCGTGTTCATTCCTCCGTAGATTACATGGGACCCCCTAATATCCAGGGCCGAGGAAGGGAGGCGGGGAGTAGGAAAGGGGCGCATTTATCGGAATAGGCCTTTTTCGATGGATTCTCCGCGCCAAATCGAATTCAGGTTCCCTCTGATAGGGTGCGCACGGCGCCACTAGCGCCACCAAATCCGAACCTGCTTCCCTCACCCCTTCTTCCCTTTGCTCCCTTACCTTCCCCCCTCCCCTGCGGTCCCCTCAGAATCTACTTCCTTTTGCCGCGACGCTTTCTCGTTACAAGCTGAAGCGATTCGTAAGAGGCGAGAGAGCGGCTGAAAATAAAAGCTCTCTCTCTCGTTCGCGGTGACTGTTTGATGTTCTCCTTAGATAACAGCTGTTTCGAGAATACACTAAATTAGGCTGATTTGCTTTGAAATTCTAGAGTTTTGAAATGGATTTCGGTGTCTAATGAGCTCATCAAGCGTGATTAATTTTTAGATGTAAGGTAGGCGTAACAAAATGGCACGGAAAAATAAAAGGGATTTAAGAAGTAATGCATTAACAAGCGCGGCACGTACCAAAGAACAGTAACAACTGAGTACACGCGAAAAGATAACAGCAGAAAACGCACAAAAAGAGTGGACAAAAAATTCCCTTATGAGAGAAAATTCAAGATGTGTGATATCAAATATGTGTGATATAAATAGTTTAGTTTAGAGGTTTAGGTAGAAAACAATCATGGATATATTGAGAAAATGGCTACAGCGGTGAAGCAGATAATCAGTCAAATCTGTATTTCGAAACAATGTGCGGTTTGATACATCTGCCGTTTCCACAGCAACCAAATATTTTCCTAAGCGGTTCCATTTTGTCAGCGATCCCAAAGTAATGACATCCATTTCATTTCATCATGCATAATATATTGTCCTGTGAAAGTGCAAAGTTTATCGGTCCATCGCTCTTCACTGTATAACTCCAACAATCATCCTAATTCTTCCTCATCAGCGGAAAGAGAGAGCTGAGCGGTCAGATAAAGTTATCTTTCTTTCCCTTCTCTTGGTAAGTCTTTCCTTATTTCTGCGGCTCTCCTGTTCGTCGTGACGGAGGATAATTGCATGGAGCTTAGAGATTTTCAACCAGTCACATAAACTTGGATTACGGAAATGATGGCGGCAATTCATTCAAGAGGAAAGCTTAATGAAAATATTTCTGAAGAAGGACACGAGCACTCAGCTTGATGTGCGGGTGTCAACATCTTCTTTCTATCAAAGAAGTATACCAAGAGGAAGACATATCTACTATTTTGATCATCAAAAGATTCGGAGTGGGTCGGTCGCACTTCCCCCTTGTTGATAATTGTAGAAACAGAAACTTGCCTACAGTTCTACCAAAGCCTTCCTTTTCCTTGGCACTTAAACACTGAGTTCGTGACAAAACATACTATTCGTTTATAAGCTTAAGTAAGGATTCAAATCGACAAAGACGAGAAAGCTACGTTCATAATGGAAAATTGTAAAATTTTCTCAGGGAAATCCATGTATATTACTAAACACTTCGAAAAATAAAGCTCGTAGATGATGTAAATTAGAATCAAATGGTACTCTCGGAGATTATGCGGCACGCTGATAGCTTCCTCACGGCTCATAAGTGTGCCCCGACAGTACAGTGGAGAAGCTATGATATATAGTATGACTAGGAACTTAAACTAAACTGTTCAGCGAAGCGTTTCTGCAATTTATCTCAACGAAATGGTGTTTTCATAAGGCAATGCACCAAAATTATTGTCTCTTCCTTGCTTCTGTTAGAAAAGTTTCCAGGTCCGACCCTTACCTCAATGCGATAGTTTGGAGTGATTGCAGACGAAGTGATTGGGCTAAGAAATTGATCCCAAGGAGAAACGGATATGAGGATGTCCTGCGTCTTCCGCTTTCCGGAAGAATATTCTAGCCATTGATTTATCTTGCACCCGGAACGCGGAAGACCCGGGTTCGCGTCCCGGTCCATTAAGAATAGCAATTTTATAACAAACACATTCACGGTTTAGTTATCAGAAATGTCAGATCACAAATAGAACGACTGAAAACATACCGAAAGCGACACGCAAAACAACTCAGCTCTACGTCAGGCTGAACTTCACAAGCATAATTGTTCTGCATGCAAAAATAGTTAACAGCCAGAGAAATAGGTTTGTTTCAATGCGAAAAGTTCGCAATCTTCAAGGAAAAGACTTTGTGTCGAGTTAAATGAACGTGGTAGCGTACGCTTGGAAGATAACGAAGCCTAAGGGAGAAAAATTAAGTTACAGAAGTTTTGACAGAAAAGAAAACTTCAGCCGCACCAGGGAGAAAAGGCATCCAGAAACAAAGACTGCAAAGAATTAGGAGGAAACCTTGTACATACTAAGATCAATATAACATAGGAAATCCTAATTAGGCACATCGAATAAAGATTCGACCTCACAAATTAATTAAACCTTAACAAAAACTAAGTAGAAATTATGCACGTATAAGATGGTGTATCGGAAATTAAATCAATAAAAATTCTCGCTTCGGAAAATTCTTGACATAGTTTAAGTATATATTTTCCCTTACATATAGGTAATTGAAAAAATATGCCTTTGGATTCAAAACTTCAAAATTTTCTTAAAAGAATTCTAATTGCGAAAACAGTGTATGCTGTAGCCCAAGAAGCATCAAAATAAATATAAATTCATCGTTAAGTAAGAAAACTAATCCATGCGAAATAAGGAAAAACAGGATTCAATGCGGCCCAGTCCGTTGCCTTTGAAGTTTACTTTAAAACGTCTCAATTTATGTTGAAACTTAACCAGTTCTCGAAGGCAATTTTTTTTTGTAAGAATAACCAGCGCTGCCCAAGTAAGGCAGCATCTTTCTGATACATCGCCCTCGTATCCTCTTGCGACAGATTACTCTATGAAAGCGCGTTTACCATAGGATAGTACCCCTCTTAATATACAAATACAACCTCTATTAGGAGAAATATTAAACCTGCCTAAGCCAAAGCTAAGTATGATATTTTATTTGTGTCGCATGATCTCTTAAACCATGAGCAATTTAAGAGAGGGAACAACTGTTACCAACAATGGTCAGTACATTCCAGAGGGAGAAAATGCACTCGCTATTTTGAAAATCGGCAGAGAGGGTGCTTTTCACTCCACTTGCGCTTTCTTCTCCTTATTTCCGTCACTTGCTGGATCGGCTGACAATTTTTGATGATTGGCGGTGATGATGACGAATTTGTATTTGGCGCTGATGTTTGCGGCGGGTTGCCTTCTTGCCCCCAAACTTTATCGGGAAAATCGAGCTCTAGCTCGCTAAACAGTCCGCCATCGCGGTCGGTACTCCACCGACGCATTAAACAGATGAAATATCTATTTTCCCGTACATACACGGTAGTGTCATTATTCAATCAATTTCCTGATATTCAGTTACCCGATAATCATAAAAAACGAATTAGCTACAGCGATGTTTGGTGAAGCTTATTCTTACTTTTATTTAAATGAAAAAAAGGAATTAGACTAACTATGCGTATGTGTAGAACATATGTATTCTCATAAACGAAAATTTCACGCCCGTGTTTAGAGAATAACTAGACGGGAAAATATTCTCACACACCATTAGGTACCTATTCATCCATTGGTCCATTATAAAACCAGGACTTGCTCTATCCATTGAGCTATGCCACTAGAACATTGCTTCATGCCGATTGGTGATGACAAATCAATGGATAGTGCAATCAACCGTTAATTGGGAGACCCGGGTTCAAGTCTCGCTCCGGTTAGACTTTTTTCATGTCCGTTTCTCATTGGGAATTGTCCTAGGTTATCGTGCTAAGTAACCTAAACCCTTTTTCTTGCAGGATATGTGTTTCGAAAACCATTTGCACTTCTAATCACGCGTATAACTATATAGATAATGACGTCCACCGTATTTTTTTCAACTTAATAGTATAATTTCATCTGTAATATGATGTAACGCAATGTTATTGTATTTGTAATGGCCATTTTTGTCTCTGTTGCACTCTTGTAGTAATGAAAGTGGGAAATTAGCGAAGCGAAATAATCTAACATGATTTTGCTGTTCTGTTGCTTTCGTCCGTAGATCGCGGAGGTGCCTCGTTTCGACCTATTCCAAGAATGATTAGGATTACCATTCGAAGAATGAAAGCTACTCTACGCGTCAATAGAAGACGCTACGTGAACAGTTAAATAAAAGATTGGAACCGAATTCTCGTAGTAGACGATTCGCGAAAGAGGCGAATCAAAGGAAATACGACTACTATAATACAGCTTCCCCTCACCAGCGCTGAGTTCAGTAGATTGTTGCGAAGCGAGGGATGGATTTTTGAAGAAGAGCGCACTTCTCCCGCTTACGGCGCTCCTTATCGCATCGCACTTTATGTTCCCTTTAATTAAAGCCGGGAGTAATTCATTCGGGACGGTTGACATGGCAACACACGGTTGTAGCAAATGTGCATGTGCAGTATTCTAACATGTAAGTGGTATCATCGCGCTGTGTTTAAATAAGAAAACACAATTAGTAAACAATTTCATAAGCATTAAGTATATACCAATATACAGCTTATGAATTTTTTATTAAAAGATTTAATCTAATTTAATTTTGATTCCTGAGGTTCTCAAGCGACGAGAGGAAATCCGTAGTTGAAGTTTTTCGTGATCCTATGTGAATACAATTCCCATTTATGCTGTGATGACATCCTTGTCATTTCAACACGGATTTCACTCCAATTAGTTGTGTTTTTAGACGCAATAGCCTGTTGCTAGATAGTGGCTGTAAAATTGCGCAAAACTTGATAAGAATACTTTCAGGGTACTAACTCTAGAATGGAAAAATAAATTCAATTCTCATTTATTTTGAGGATTAGATCGTAGCAAGAAATTGCTAGTACATACTATAATGATATATTATTCGCGAAATACCAAATAATTAACGATTGCAAAAAATATCTTTTATGT
>KZ308712.1:150410-169238 GCA_000376725.2 Ladona fulva | reverse complement strand
GCTTTAAAAGTTCAGGAATTAACACAAATAGGCATTACTTTATATTTAATTTGATGCATGATCTGACCAGTTGCTTGATAAATGAATTCATGTCATGTCATGAATGTAAAATTTATGACAAATACATATTTTCTATGGGTAAGGTAAATTTGAGTATAAATAAATTATTGAAAAATAAAAAGTGAACTCAGAAATAAATGGCTAGAAGATAAATTATTCGAGTGAAAAATAGTGAATGGTTTCAAAATCCAGAACAATGTATGAAAGTTGAATCATGCATACATGCAGTACATTAATTGATTTTTCCTCCTAATACTGATTATTTAATTTCCTTTGAACAAAATTATATATTCAGGTGGAATCCAAAAAGTACTAAATCTTTAATCATTATATTTCTCAGTTATTCAAAAACCTGTTCTTTTATAGCAGAGAAAGCAGAAAATATAATATAATGTGACTATTCTGGCTAATCCTTGAAAATTTTCAAGTTTTATCCCATTACCATCAATGAGAAACGTAATTTGTCATGTTTTTCAAACATGCTAGCAAACAGGGGCTTAATTCTCCTTAATGCACTTATTTTCTAATGTGAAGTTAGATTTCTAGAAATCAATCATTTTTTAGGGCAATCTCTTCCACCTCATGTTACTTAATATTAAGTTTGGAACTTGCTCTATTTGTAATTGAGACAGTGACAGTATTTGATGAAAGGGATCTGCAAACTTGTTGAGAGGTGGGCATAAGTTCATTGAAAGAGCTAGGCAGGCTATGTCTAAAGCATCTTTATTTCATATGCCTTCAAATTTATAGTGTATCATGCTTAAACAGGAATAAGTGAAGTAAGTTCTGTATTCAAGAATTCATAGGATTCATATACAACAGAAATGCTCAAAATAGCTAATTAAGAATACTAAATGTCTCACCATGAGGTTATCCTAAGTATAACATCCAATTTGCTTGTGGGTTGCTTGAAAACCTTTCACAGGCCATATCTGTTGTGTGGGCTTAAGTTTGGGGACTCCTGTTCAATGACATCTGGTTTATCTCCATGAATTTTTTGCAGACCATGTCTATCTGTTACAGAACCATTCACAGGGGCATTGCCATATGTCTACTGTGATTAGGGTATCATTTTGTAAGATTTGCAGCTGAATTGCTGAAAAGGTTGAGTGGAAAATGGATCAATTGATTTATAACAATTAAAATGGAAATATTAGCAATCTTTATTCATAAAAGCTCATTTTAATAATTTCAATAATGTTTAAACATTTTCCCTTAGGCAACCAATGAGTTGCAGAGAAATGTATAATGTTGTAGTGAAATTTTGGCTATCTTGAGCCTGCAAACATTCTTTCCATAATTTTCTCTTGAAATTTCATTTACCTGGAGCAACATCTATGTCCCATGTTTTCTGTGGATGACTATTAAATGTCATCTTATTACGAAGGAAAATTCTACTTTAGTCTGAATCAAGACATCATGAGTTTGACATGCTGACTTATTGATTTATTAATTTGATAGTATACAGTTGTAACTTTAGGTACTGTAGTATTCCAAGAATACTAAATGATAACATAATAAAACAAAATCACCCCACGGAAAAGTATACAATAGAAAATAATCAGAAATAAACTGTATATGTATGGAAACAGAGGTAAACATTGTGTTAAAAGTATGGTATGAGCTTGATGTGTTACATTATGAGTACTATTGAAAAGGGGATTTTTTGGTTTATTCATTAGTGTTTTATAATCTCTGAAACAATTTCACCCTAGTTTTTTAGGTAATGATTATATTAAAAATATATTATCTTCTTTTTTACTCTTACAGTAATATTATAACAAAATCATCACAATTAAAATAATTCTACCTAAAATCATCTTATGAATTCATACATGATAATATCTTTCTTTCATTGGAAAATTTATGAAACATGAAAATATTTCATCCCTCAAGCAGTCATAATCTGCTGGTACTCAATACATATTTTCATTTTAATTCCCACTGATGGGAGTACTCATGATAACTTAAAGCAAATGCTCACAGGCATACCTTATCTCATTAATAAGATTTGTTTCTTCCATTGGTTGGAAAATTGGCATAACTGACTGAACTGACTATTCATTGAAAATTGTGAATTAAATTATGATCTGATGTAAAGATTACTCTGTATAATATTACTATAATATAATAAAAGAATGCTTACTGTGCATTTTGGTTATTATGTTAAAGAGGTCTAATCAAATTTACGACAGACGTATTAATAAATAAACATATTATGCTTTTAAATGAAAATTTCGGTTTATATTAAGATTGCTACTTATTTACCTTGTTTATAACAAAGTTGGAATGAATTCTTCACCACAGACAGGAAGGCAAAAGACCTACCTGAGGAGTGGGGCAGGATTGCTTAAGAGTGTGGAAATGTTCATATGTTATAAATCAGCCTTGGTTCCCTTCATACCATACTTGTAATACCTTCGGTTGCTCAAAGTGATAGCATATTTTCAGTGATAAGGGGCATTTGTGTAGTCTGACTGTGTTAAAAGCAACCAAACTAAATGGATCAAATAATATCAGTTGAACACTTTCATTGCATTGCTTAAAGCAGGCAAAATGCTTACAAGATATTTTGATGTTTATAAATACTCCTAAGAAAACATTTATCATAGTATATGAACAATTTGAAAGAAAAAGTTTTTTTAGATTTTCCTAAAGGTGCATTTGTAGGTATAGAATCATTATTGCAGGAGATTGGTAATTGAAGTATAGTATTGTTAAAAGTGCTTCGACAGCTAAGGTCATTTTGCATGTAGGCTCCCACCGGGAATCAAACCCGGGATCGCTTTCACTGAAATCGAACATGTTGCCCACTTGGCTATCCGGGAGCCCTTGCTAATTGAAGTATTCCAGTTTCAGTGAAGTTATAAAATTTGTGTTGCATTGATGATATTCATGAACAGCTGTTAAATATGTCATTTGAATGAATACTTTTCCCACACATTCTCTTGTAAACATTTTAAGTCTTACTTTTCTGGACACTTGACTTACATTTATGAGGATTTTTCTGGTACTTTTCCCTCTTTTTCATACCTCCAATAACTCAGTAGTAGTATTGTTAAAAGTGCTTCTACAGCTAAGGTAATTTCGTTCATAAGTTCATAGGCCCCCACCAGGAATCGAACCCAGGTCCACTTTCACTGAAGTTGAACATGTTGTCCACTTGCCAATCGGGAGCCCCTCCAATAACCTTTGGCTTGAAAATGTACATCCTCAACTAGAGCCAACCTTTAAGTTAGGCTATTTTTCTATCTACTTAAACTGCCATACATTTAAAAAGCTTGAACAGTTTGCACATTTCTAAAAGAATATGACAGAAGAGGAGTCATGAAAAATTAAGTACTCATTTGCTTATTATGGTATCATCCAAAGTATCTACATTTTCAATAAACTCATGAGCTTTCTTAATTGCATCACAAAATAAGAATGAATGGTTAAACATTTTTCTTCATTTGATTATCACAAATGAGACAAATTCTATCATGTGTGAAATAACTAGATTGTCATCTATTCATTCTAACATTGGTATAATAGTACAAGTATAAGTGCATCCAATAATGTCATCTGAGATGTATTATTCCACAGATACCTTTTAATTAATTCCATGTCTCTTGAAACAGATGATATGATTAAATTCAGTAATACTGGCAAATCTTAAAATAGTTGAGTTTTCCACCATGTTTACAGAAAATTACGTACATTCATTATTATAATCATTCTGCTAAAATTAAAAATTTTGAGGTAGCTAATTTTTGTTAACTTGACATTATTCTATTGAATTATCATACTCTTCCCAATTTGCATGGGAATTTTCACTATTTGTCATTCATCTTCCACTTAATAAATTATCTTTAAAACAGTTGAATTATTAATACTATTCTATATTTATTACTGGTATTGATTACAAAATATATATTTATGCTTCCCTGGATAAACCCCTTTTATGAATATTCCTCTAAAAACTAGCTAAATAGTAAAACCAAGTAATTTCTTGAATACCTTAAATAAATCATGTGGCTTATTTGAACCTCTTAATTTTAATTAATACCTTAAAAGGAAACATTAGTTTATCTCAATTTTCTCCAAACACTTTGAATGAAGCAGTATGTATCAACACATGAAGAATGTATTTACAATTGAACCTACTNCTTCGAAATCGTATCTCTTAGCGAATCTTCAATGCCTTTGCTATATCTTTCTATTTTTTTGAATGGTTAACTTCGAAATCGTATCTCTTAGCGAATCTTCAATGCCTTTGCTATATCTTTCTATTTTTTTGAATGGTTAACTTCGAAATCGTATCTCTTAGCGAATCTTCAATGCCTTTGCTATATCTTTCTATTTTTTTGAATGGTTAACTTCGAAATCGTATCTCTTAGCGAATCTTCAATGCCTTTGCTATATCTTTCTATTTTTTTGAATGGTTAACTTCGAAATCGTATCTCTTAGCGAATCTTCAATGCCTTTGCTATATCTTTCTATTTTTTTGAATGGTTAACTTCGAAATCGTATCTCTTAGCGAATCTTCAATGCCTTTGCTATATCTTTCTATTTTTTTGAATGGTTAACTTCGAAATCGTATCTCTTAGCGAATCTTCAATGCCTTTGCTATATCTTTCTATTTTTTTGAATGGTTAACTTCGAAATCGTATCTCTTAGCGAATCTTCAATGCCTTTGCTATATCTTTCTCCTTGATACCAACATAACAACGCCAATTTCTTCTTTTTTACTCTTACAGTAATATTATAACAAAATCATCACAATTAAAATAATTCTACCTAAAATCATCTTATGAATTCATACATAATAATATCTTTCTTTCATTGGAAAATTTATGAAACATGAAAATATTTCATCCCTCAAGCAGTCATAATCTGCTGGTACTCAATACATATTTTCATTTTAATTCCCACTGATGGGAGTACTCATGATAACTTAAAGCAAATGCTCACAGGCATACCTTATCTCATTAATAAGATTTGTTTCTTCCATTGGTTGGAAAATTGGCATAACTGACTGAACTGACTATTCATTGAAAATTGTGAATTAAATTATGATCTGATGTAAAGATTACTCTGTATAATATTACTATAATATAATAAAAGAATGCTTACTGTGCATTTTGGTTATTATGTTAAAGAGGTCTAATCAAATTTACGACAGACGTATTAATAAATAAACATATTATGCTTTTAAATGAAAATTTCGGTTTATATTAAGATTGCTACTTATTTACCTTGTTTATAACAAAGTTGGAATGAATTCTTCACCACAGACAGGAAGGCAAAAGACCTACCTGAGGAGTGGGGCAGGATTGCTTAAGAATGTGGAAATGTTCATATGTTATAAATCAGCCTTGGTTCCCTTCATACCATACTTGTAATACCTTCGGTTGCTCAAAGTGATAGCATATTTTCAGTGATAAGGGGCATTTGTGTAGTCTGGCTGTGTTAAAAGCAACCAAACTAAATGGATCAAATAATATCAGTTGAACACTTTCATTGCATTGCTTAAAGCAGGCAAAATGCTTACAAGATATTTTGATGTTTATAAATACTCCTAAGAAAACATTTATCATAGTATATGAACAATTTGAAAGAAAAAGTTTTTTTAGATTTTCCTAAAGGTGCATTTGTAGGTATAGAATCATTATTGCAGGAGATTGGTAATTGAAGTATAGTATTGTTAAAAGTGCTTCGACAGCTAAGGTCATTTTGCATGTAGGCTCCCACCGGGAATCAAACCCGGGATCGCTTTCACTGAAATCGAACGTGTTGCCCACTTGGCTATCCGGGAGCCCTTGCTAATTGAAGTATTCCAGTTTCAGTGAAGTTATAAAATTTGTGTTGCATTGATGATATTCATGAACAGCTGTTAAATATGTCATTTGAATGAATACTTTTCCCACACATTCTCTTGTAAACATTTTAAGTCTTACTTTTCTGGACACTTGACTTACATTTATGAGGATTTTTCTGATAGTTTTCCCTCTTTTTCATACCTCCAATAACTCAGTAGTAGTATTGTTAAAAGTGCTTCTACAGCTAAGGTAATTTCGTTCATAAGTTCATAGGCCCCCACCGGGAATCGAACCCAGGTCCGCTTTCACTGAAGTTGAACATGTTGTCCACTTGCCAATCGGGAGCCCCTCCAATAACCTTTGGCTTGAAAATGTACATCCTCAACTAGAGCCAACCTTTAAGTTAGGCTATTTTTCTATCTACTTAAACTGCCATACATTTAAAAAGCTTGAACAGTTTGCACATTTCTAAAAGAATATGACAGAAGAGGAGTCATGAAAAATTAAGTACTCATTTGCTTATTATGGTATCATCCAAAGTATCTACATTTTCAATAAACTCATGAGCTTTCTTAATTGCATCACAAAATAAGAATGAATGGTTAAACATTTTTCTTCATTTGATTATCACAAATGAGACAAATTCTATCATGTGTGAAATAACTAGATTGTCATCTATTCATTCTAACATTGGTATAATAGTACAAGTATAAGTGCATCCAATAATGTCATCTGAGATGTATTATTCCACAGATACCTTTTAATTAATTCCATGTCTCTTGAAACAGATGATATGATTAAATTCAGTAATACTGGCAAATCTTAAAATAGTTGAGTTTTCCACCATGTTTACAGAAAATTACGTACATTCATTATTATAATCATTCTGCTAAAATTAAAAATTTTGAGGTAGCTAATTTTTGTTAACTTGACATTATTCTATTGAATTATCATACTCTTCCCAATTTGCATGGGAATTTTCACTATTTGTCATTCATCTTCCACTTAATAAATTATCTTTAAAACAGTTGAATTATTAATACTATTCTATATTTATTACTGGTATTGATTACAAAATATATATTTATGCTTCCCTGGATAAACCCCTTTTATGAATATTCCTCTAAAAACTAGCTAAATAGTAAAACCAAGTAATTTCTTGAATACCTTAAATAAATCATGTGGCTTATTTGAACCTCTTAATTTTAATTAATACCTTAAAAGGAAACATTAGTTTATCTCAATTTTCTCCAAACACTTTGAATGAAGCAGTATGTATCAACACATGAAGAATGTATTTACAATTGAACCTACTCTTTCGATGAATGAAATTCAAGTTATGAACAAAAGAATTTTTAAAGGAAAATTGAAACTAAGTCCAAGTGAACTTGGACTTTAAGGCAAGGAAATTTTTAATTATATTTCTAATACTTAAAATTATTCTTTGGCATTAATATTAAGTAAACTCATCCTATTTTGATTATGAAAGGTTTGGTTTGGTTTATTGAAGGTAAAGTACTTAACTTTTAAGGGAATAATATAAGTGAAGTGTGCTTATGTATGAATCTTTGAATGAGATGAAATAGCTCGAGTTTTATAAAAGAGAATAAATAGTCATTAATATCATTATCAAAGATAACTTAAATAAATGAAATTAAGTATTCAAATGAAGATGAATTAAGTTTAGTGGAGGTACTCAGGTACTAAATTTTTACTACATTGGCTGAGGGATTATGTCGTGAATGATAAGTGCCTGTTGGACATCTAAAGAGATATTTTTTCATTTATAATGTTATCAAATTCATGCATAGCACACTTACAAACAAAAAATTAAGTTTTTGTTGGAAATAAAGTTGAAATCTATCAAATATACCCAATTATATACAAATAAAAGATGTGAATGTCATACCATGGGGTACTTTTCTTACTCTTCTAAATTTCCAATGTATTTTTATGCTAAATGAAGGACTGTATTTGACTGGATGTTGTTGGCTGTAATCTATGGACTCCTGTACTGTGAGTATGGGTAAACCTCCTGAAATAGAAAATGTCCATTTAAAATCATAGGAAGAAAATATTTTATTCCTGTCCTAGCGCAGTTATTCACTAATTGCCTTAGACAAGGGAGAATTCCGAAGGAATGGAACCATGCAAAGATTGTCCTTTTGCACAAGAAAGGATGCAAGGAAGAATTTGAAGAACTACCGCCCCATCAGTCTCCTTCGTGTTATCTACAAAACGTTCATGAGAGTAATAGCTGCACGTCTGAAGACGTCCCTGGCAGCTGCCCAGCCAAGAGAACAAGCTGGATTTCGCAAGGGATTCAGCACTAAGGACCACATCCACACGCTGCAAGAAATTATCGGCAGAATGAACGAATACGAGATGCCACTAGTACTCTGCTTCGTGGACTATGCCCAGGCCTTTGACTCGGTAAGTAACTCCTCCACACTGAAAGCGCTGGTAAAACAAGGGATAGATGCCAAGTACATCCAACTTTTACATAGCATCTACAAGGACGCTACAGCCTCTGTAATGCTGCATGAAGAAACAGAGGAATTCCAGATTGAAAAGGGAGTGAGACAAGGCGAATGCCTTTCCCCAATTCTTTTTACAGCCGTTCTGGAAGAAGTTTTTAAAACCTTAGACTGGGAGGAAAGAGGCCTATGGATCAATGGAGAGCACATCAGTCATTTGCATTTCGCAGATGATATAGTACTCTTCGCAACAAACGGTGAAGATCTAGCATCAAGATTTCTAGAACTGAACGTGGCTGGGCAGAAATTAGGACTCAGAATAAACTTATCGAAAACTAAGGTAATGTATAATTCTTTTGCAGCACAAGTACCAATCTTACTACAAGAGGTACCCTTTGATGTTTGTTCAGAGTACACTTACCTGGGACAACTGGTTACGACAGGAGAGAAAAACAGGATTAATGAAGTGAATCGAAGAATGAAACTAGGCTGGAGTGCCTTTGGAAGAAACCCCCATATTCTGAAGTCGAAAATGCCAATGGTTTTGAAGAGAAAGGTCTTCAACCAATGCATTCTACCAGTTTTGACATATGGAAGTGAAACATGGGTGTTAAACGCAGCAATAACCCAGCGACTTCAGACTACACAAAGAAGTATGGAACGATGTATGCTTGGAATCACAAGAAGAGACAGGAAACGCAACACCTGGGTTAGGAAGATAACAGGAGTGACAGACATCATAGATAAGGTAAGATCACTGAAATGGATGTGGGCAGGCCATGTTGCAAGGAGAAACAATTTATATAAAAGATGATATAAATGATGATACAACTTGATAATATACACCAAAATAAGAACCTTATCAAAGGACAGAAGGAAGATATGTAAATAAGGGTTTAAACAGACATATCTTGGGAATATTTCTAAAGGAAAAGGGCAAATGTTTTTGGAGTATAATGGAGAATATTTGCATTGAGGTAACATTGAGATTTAATGAAGGCTAAAATATTTAGAAACTGAAACTTTTAAAATATATTATTCAGAAGACATCTATTTTTTAATATAATAATATTCTGCTCCCATAGAGAGTACTGTAGTACTGTAGTATAGTAATTACTGTAGTGTAGTAATTGTCTTCAAAAATATCATTTAAATGAAGTTGAAACAAGTAAAAGATTTTTTACTCCTAAAAACTTGAGCTATATAAATTATAGTTTAAATTATATTTTAGAGTCGTCATTCAAAATCAATAGGATTTTTTTATCTTCAAGTTTACTAATGGTTGAAGGATTAATAGGCATTTCATCATTGCATCTAGTAACATTTTTATTGGAATTAAAAGATAAAGTTTCAGGATATTCAGAGGACTATCAGAATTTAGCAAATAAATAAAATGAATGCTCAAGACAAAATAAGCATTCAGAAAAATAACCATTTTATTCTACAGACATTAATTAACAGAAATATAGAGTTTCAGTTAATTGAAACACATAGTATGCTTATGTAAGAATACAGCAAAACCAGTAAGTAGGATTTATGAACACACTCAGACAATTAGAATTTTCAGAAAGAGATAACATTAATTTAAAAATGGAAAGGTGAAAACTTAAGAAGGTATTGTACTAATTTCAACTGAGTCCCTTTTACACCTAACAACATCAGTTCATGGACAGTGATCACTTTAGAACTTCATAATAGAAAAGCATAAAAGTATCACTTGTAGTTAAACATATCTTCTCACATGCACATACTTCCACTTTTATCTTGCTTTTTTTGCTATGTAATGTTCCAATTCAAACTAAATGAATTCTATTCTTAATCAGAGTATAAATTAAGACTCAACTGTTATTTCTTAACTATGCTTACAACACTTACACAAAACCTTAATCATTATAGTTTTGTAGAAAGTCAAAAAATTATATATAAGTATGGTAAATATAATATTATAGCATAATGTATAATAGTTAACTACCACATCATTTAGAGAGTAACTGATGTATAAACTGCTTTAATTGTTAATTTTCATTAACAGCAACGAAAAAGACTAAACACTCACAATTCTTATCTCTAATGATAGAGTTCATTAAATACAAATGATCATAAAGCATTATCATTGAAAATAGGTTATTTTATAAACTTAAAATCTTCCAAAAGAAACACATCCTTTAAAATTAAAATGATTAAACAAATCATGATTGTAAAAAGATCAGTTTTTCTTAACTGACTTTAGAATAAGAGAAATATTTCAGACTGAAATAAATCAATTCAATGACATAAATACTTCCTATGTGAGTGACTGATCTAATATCTTTGTCATTAGTGTTTTACCTTTTGGTAGGTTTGTATGCCACATAATTCCATGCTTGCTGCCCATTATTTTATCCCTTTTTGTTTTTTATTTCTGAAAGCCAACACTAGCAAACTGCCATAGGACTAGTACAGGAGGCATCTTTCAATTGAGGAACACTGACTCTTATCCCTTTTCTGGATAATTCTGACTTAAACCCTTAGAGTAGGAAGGATAGCATGCTAACCACTCAACCACCAATGTCTTGATTACTTATTCTACCCTTCACATCTTTTAACACTTATCTTAAGTGATTGCTAATTTGTATCACAGTAACTATCAACTCTAACTTGATATTTTTCACTAATAAAAATACTGCACATAATAATCTTAAAGATAGTGAGTTGTTTTGCTAACATGTTTCACCCTCATTACAGTAATGATTATTATGATTACTGATAGAATTTCCAGCAGTAAAGTGTGTTTTGCTGCACCTTCTCATGCATTTTGTGCACACATTGTAGTCTTTGATCAGCAGAACTTTTTGCAATTAGCTATTTATGTAGCTGTTTTTGTCACATCATAAATACTCTGCACATGAAAACATCCACAGCAATGTGAGAAGAATGTTTAGAGCTTTAGATGTTGACACAGAGAAATAACTAATAATACCAAATAAAATATATTGATGAAAAATCAATGATGCGTCTGTTCATCCCTTGAAAGTGCCACCCAGCCAGGTAGCAATTTAGGCATGTGGTTTATGAGTTAATTACCAAGCCACTACAATTTCATATCCCATATTAAAATGGGTTGGTGGCTCATTCAAGTAGGTATTCAGTCTTCATTATGATGCTGGATCAAATATGGCATAGTAGATCAGTCACTTACCAAGAAGGTATTCACCATAATTCCTTTGAATTTTTCTCACTCATTCTGGTCATGAATCATCTGCTCCTTGGATTTCTACCTGTAATTACAAATAAAATGTGAGAAGCCAGCCTCAGAGAGAATTTTATTTTGGTTATACAGTTAATTATTGGAGGCAACATGATCAAGCATCTAATGCTAAAGCAGCAAGATGACAGATTCCTCTTGGAATTTCTAGTATTTTGTATCTAAGATGATCTGTATAGGAACTGGATAGGAAGCTAAGTTCTCCGAATATCCTTATGGTAATATGAATCAGAGATATAGAAACATCCTATTTGGAGAATATAAATGCAAGAAATATCATTAGAGTAAACATTATTAATTGATTTTTGATTCTTTATTTTGTGAACAGCAGAAATAAAATCGGACTTTCAATAAAATCAAGTTTTTTCATTTATTGAACTTAACTCAGTTAAGAGGACGACACTACCACTGAAAAAATGCCAAATGTTCTAGCATATGGAAAAGCTTAAGTTAACTTTGAGTTACTAAGTTGAGTTATAGAATAGAATAGAAATGTCTCTCTTGCATCAGGGGTTGGTTTGGGTTGGGACTATGACATCCCTTCTCACAACAGTTATATGCTGAAAACAAATAGATTGAAGGATATAGTGATGGGAGATGGAAAATTCTTATGCCTGAAAAATTCTCTTTCAAAAATGATGGTATAAGAAGTCTCGCAATCTCTTACTTCTAGTTCAAAGAACGTTAACGTTCTTTGCATAGAGAATGATGTCTGACTTGTTGTGCAAGTATCCTTTCACAAAATTCTTCAATACTTTCCATTTCAGATGAGTGTGAATCAATTGTGGATGCTATATCTGATGCAGGTAGACCCCCGAGGGAGAATAGGAGTATGTAATGTTTGTAGATCTATCATATATGATTCATACATACCTAATGCTACCAATAGAGACAATTTAATAACCATTTCACTCTATTCCCAGCCCCGTCATTCAGCCAGTTCCTCTCAGTCATTAAAAATATTAGAGAGGATGGCCAACTCCATAGAAAGAATTGAGAATAACATGAAGAGTTTAGCAAGTAGAGTCCTTTCATTGGAGGAGGTGCAGAAGGCTATTCTTAACAGATGCAATGAAGGATTCTGCACCACAGCTTTCCAACCACAGCAAAGTTCAACTCTATCTTTTCATCTGCCAATAAACCATTGGGATGAATTTTCAGAGATAATGGAGAAAGTAAAAGATGATGAAGTCAAGAGACAGCTGGTTAGTAGTGAAGCTTTTTAGTCTTCTCCTTGCATATAACACTTATCATCACATTTGCTTTCATTTATTGAAATTTCTTTGAGCAGGTCACACTTTTGAGCAAGGTGGGAGGGAAAGATATGACCTCTTTGGTCAACAGCATTTTAGTTAGGTTGTTAAGCAACAGCTTTGCTACAAAATGCAACTGGAAAGGCCAGTGAGGGAATAAATATGCTCTGGGGAAGACTCCACTTTTAACCATAGTTCATGGTAAGCCATGTATATTTATGGTCTTCATGATCTATGATCTCATTTTTTCTTATGAACATCATTGCTACTGGCCTAGATGATAATAGATACAGCTCTGAATAATCAATGGGTCTTAATCTTGTATTTACTCAATTGTTGTAGTTATGGTGGATCAAATAGGAAAAATGATGAATTAAGCTCTTCAGTGAAGGTTGACTTTTTGTACTCAATCTTTCTCATTTCGAGGTGCAGTTACCTGTTATGTAGGGTGGGAAAACACAACAGAAGAAGAAGTAAAGGGACGAATTCAGACCTGGCTGAAGCAAACTAGTCGCTGAACTTAACCTCAGAAGAGGGAGAGTATTGATAGAGTATTTTCTGTTGACCCCTGCACAATTTACCAAGAAAATATCCTTGAGGTAGTGCAAGGGGCAGGGTGTAAGGAGAGGTGATGCATCTCTAAAAGCTTCTCCCTCTCACAAGCCAGCCTCACCTTCATGTGGTGTACCCTGTTGTAACTAACGAGGACATGGTAACCAAATTTGTCTTTGTTTCCAGCTGTTCTTAATTATGGTGATTTTTATATGTACCACTCAATTTTTCTTTTTATTGGTAGAATGATATGGAAAGTGATGGACCTTGGACAAGAAACCACTACTGGTGCTGCCATGAAGTAGCTATGCTGGAACAGATACAGGACATCTCCATGATGCTTCCATTATATATCATATAATTCCATTTTTATTTTGTTTTGAAGGTGCAGTCATTGGACATATTTGAAAGGAAAGTGCTACAGAGGAGAATGAGGAGGACTGTATTCAGTGTTGGCCAACAAAGCAAGGGAGTCGTCATATGTCAACTGCTGCTGCTGATAAAGAGATACAACTAATAAATTGTCTTTTGTAAATACTCACTCAATTAATAAATCTGTTGAATTTGATTAACTTTTTCCATCAGTGTTTCAATTGTTTTCATAAGGAGACCTAAGCAGTGCAATTTTCGTGTGCGCTCCAGAATGCCTCAAGGTTACATTGTTCTTATATTTTGTCATGGTTGTATAATCTCATATGAATAAAAGCCTGAGTGAATTTCTGAAGTATTAATGAGAACTATGGACCTTTCTGCTTAGTAAAGTAGGGATGCTAAGTTTTAATTCATATCTCACAAGTAAATGGGTGTACTGGAAAGTTTCATTAGTGCAAAAGTGAAGAAAGCTAGGACTGAAAATAAAATCCAAAAATTTAAGTACTCGGATTCGAAATTCCCGCCGAATTACGGCAGAAGGCTCTGGTAGTGACATCTAGCGGGTACCTTTCAAAACTTACGGTCATACACGAGTATTACACGAAGTACATGGGCGGACAAGAGCTCCACAATTACGCCAGAATTAGAAGTGTTTGTAACGTCCATACACCAGTTTTATCTGGTTTGATTCAAGAATAATACAAGTTCTATACACCAGAATGTAACTACTTGAGCTGTTTGGGTTAATATTATATCATAGACATTAACCTGAAGCTTGGAAACTTTCCATGTTTGTGTTATTATATGCTATAGATACCTTGCATAAATTGGATAACATATGGATATACTGACGATGTGCTATGAGATAATTCCAGCCAAATTATATATTATCCAGAAAAGTGATTGCAAAAACAACTGAATTTACCATTATTCTAGTAAACTTCCCTAAAATAAAATTCTAACTCGATGAAATACTGACCAACAGGTGATCTGAATTTACCATAAAAGGTATGATTGCTTATGTTACGACGATGATTAGAAAAGCTTCATGTTTTCATTTTAGGGTTGAAGACAATTCATGCTTATAGTGTTTTGATGCTGATTTGCTAGGATATTTGATGAAAAAACTTTCTCTTTTATCAGTGGATATGACTGGTATAATTTTTACACATATACACCTTATAAGAGTACTTGAAAATTCATAATATAGATACTTTCCAAGGAAAAATTTATGTGAAAGAGATGGCTACATTTGGCATTCTTTATGTCCATGCAGATTAATGATATTACTCCTGTAAAAATTTATCCAAATTGAATTTTAATTAAATACTAGCTGAGCCCGCGTAAATATTTTGCATGCATGGTATATTACATGTCAGCAAAAACATACACACATGAGATTATTTTATATCTTAAAAAAAGTTTCTTCGTACTATTAAATATTTCATCATGTATGTTTAGAGTTATGTAACATAATATACGATGCATTTAATTACATATTTTCCCAACACATTCAATAATCTTCAATCTCGTGGATATGTAACGCAAACGAAAGCTTGCGTAAAACTCACGAACTAAATAATCTTCAACTCAATCGAGTATGTAATTGTTTGGATTTCTGATTGTACTCTTAGCTTACAATTCTATCCAGATAAGTGTTTATAAAAAAGGGTATAAATTTCGTTGTATATATTAGGATATAATCGACCTACAATTCGATTTACATTGAGTTCCATTATACTTGACGGGGCCTTTACCCAACCTGATTGTTAATTCCGAACTCAATTTGTTATCCTATAAGAATACGCTTGGAATTTAAAAGGAGAGTTACCTTTATGAATAGATAATCTTTTTCTAACTAATTATATGGCTTAAAGTTCAAAAAAACAAAAGGTTAATGCATGTCGATTTCACAGCTATATTCAACAATATTCTTTCAGACATTTAATCACGAGCAAATTTATTCGAAATGTATCCAGCATAAATCAAACCATCCACCGGTTACAATTATATTAAATATGTTTTGATAATATCGGCTTTCGATCGACACCTTCTCGCTTAACATGACCAGATGCACACAAATAAGGAAAATTTTTAAATTACGATAAATTAAGTTCTGCCATGCTTAACGGGGGTGTTAACTAGTATTATAACATGATAATGAGGGAAAGGAACATCTGCTTATGAAATTTCATATCTATTTATCCTAAAATTTTTTCGAAATGTATCCAGCATAAATCAAACCATCCACCGGTTACAATTATATTAAATATGTTTTGATATTATCGGCTTTCGATCGACACCTTCTCGCTTAACATGACCAGATGCACACAAAAAAGGAAAATGTTTAAATTACGTTAAATTAAGTTCTGCCATGCTTGACTGGGGTGTTAACTAGTATATTATAACATGATAATGAGGGAAAGGAACATCTGCTTATGAAATTNCCCAAATCATCCCAACTCCATCCTCATTTGGGGAAATCAGGCCTAAAAATATAATTTTTGATGAATATCTACTTAATTCTAACAATCCAGTAGCATTATTTTAGATGGTAAATGTTTATTTTAAAAAGGAAGTGGAAAGAATGCCTCAGTTTTCCGATTACTGTGATATTTCAGCACAGTGTGTACCACGATATTCCAACAATCGGCTCACTGATACTATTCTATTAGTATTTACTACTAAATCGTTACTATCTAGAAATTCATTTTTATAAAACTACAACACTATTGCTATAAACAATTATTTTCTGAAATATTTTATTCCTTTTTTCCACTAATGTGCAAGCTACGATGGAATTTCGTTGATCCTATATTGGACCTGATAATCTCTGAAATTATATAGGATTTTCAAGAACTCACAAATAATTGGTTAGCGAAAATAACCTTAATGGGATGTCATTTTTATTTATCCCGTTTTCCCGTTATCCCGTTTTTATATCCGTTTCGGCCGTTTTCAATATCTTTCGTATCTAAATAGCCTTTCCTATTTTTTCCCATTATCTCTCAGTTTTTCGGCAAACACATCAATATCTCTGCAAGTGAGTGACCCTGATAACAAATTTTTCGATTGACGAAAAATCGATCTTCCACTGACTCAACTAGCGTATACGGATTCTGGTATTAAACATAATAATTTAACAATATAAACAATAATAAAAACATAGCAATATTATAAATATGATAATTTATAAATACAATAGTAATATAAATATAATACTAACACAAATACAATAATTTGAAAATATGGATTTAAAAATTCGGGTACAAATATGAAAGTTAAGTTGAGTATAAGTTCAAATATTCAAAGTTAATATGAATATTGTAGTAGATATATTGTAGTAGTATTGTAGTATTGTGGTTACAAATACTGTGATACTACGACGCACGCGGAGTGTAAAAAAATCATAAATGACCGAAACTAATCGATTGCTACCCATGTTTCAGAATTAATTAATTTTTCGAAGCTTTTAGCTATTCCTTTGCTTTTGGTGTGATTAGATCCACTGACAATCATCAAGTAATTTTTTTCCAGAATAAACCTATCGGCTATGATTCAGATTTTAANAACTAATCGATTGCTACCCATTGTTTCAGAATTAATTAATTTTTCGAAGCTTTTAGCTATTCCTTTGCTTTTGGTGTGATTAGATCCACTGACAATCATCAAGTAATTTTTTTCCAGAATAAACCTATCGGCTATGATTCAGATTTTAAGGAAGAAGCACTCGCTGCTATAAAGATTTAACGTCCGAGTTTCGGTTTTTCGATTAAAGTCGATAACTTTAGATTTTCATTTTAAGAATACAAGTATTTTTCTGATGATAATAGCTTAATATAATGGTAAGCACGACACAGTATATTACAAAATATTATCGAAAATTCATATAACATTATTCAAGGAATCAAATTTGATTCTCTTTAGATTATTTTTCTGAATAAATTTCAGAAGTTACGAAAAGCTGTCAACGTGGGCTGACTTGAGTGTGATAGGAAGTGTCGTAACATTCAGCAGGTTAACCAAATGTAACATCGCAAAGGATAACTTTTATATTTTACAGAATCTATCTTTTATTTAAGAAAATTCTAATGAGTTATATGTATCATTTGAAAACCCCCAAGAAAAAACTATTAACATTTTGAGGACCCTTTACCGCGATAGAAAATTTAAATGACTAATTTTATCTTTATTGGTAATATAAATTATTTTTAGCCTACTTTCTCGAAGGAATAAATATAAAATGTTCTAATTAATATGGCTGGGAGAGTTAGAAAATTTAATGTCCTTTCCACCATAAAATTCGCAATGGGATTTTTCTTACTTATAAGAGAGCACAGGCCATACACGTGGAAATGCGTTTTTTGTCTTTCTTAAGTCCTCTTAAAAATGCGACATATTCCTCAAACTGATACGTCGAAATTTATTACAGATTCAAAGTATTTCAATTGATCAATTGTAGAAAAGCAACAAATTATATTCATTACTCATATTTTCGAACAAAGATTGTTAATTTTGGAACGAAGATTTCTTTAAACTTCAGGTTGATTAATTCACAACATGTACGCAAATACTCTGAAAAACAGTAATTCTTGATTATCTCTCTATTTATGAATTGGACAGGAAGTGAAATCACTTCAGCAGGTAATCCCACGTTTAAGAAATATTTCCTGCTTTCTTCGTTAGTACTCTACTGAGCGTATCCCAAAAGGAGGATAACTAAGTGATGAAAGTATTCGAGTCAGTTCTTTAATTTTTCCTCGAGAAATTTTCACGGAATCCTTTGCTATGATCGTTATGTGATTATTATGCCTCGCCAAGAGATATTCCGTTAGGAAAAAGTCCTGTATTCTCTGTCCAACATCATGAAGACACAATGGATCTCTTATGGCCCCGTGCATTTCTTATGGGAGATCGGCGCGCGCTGTTGCCACATTTGGACAGTTGGCAAAAATTAATTTTTAATACTTTTATCACACAGCAAAAGTAATTCCGCACAGCATGGTGCAATTTAATCAATGTTAAATAATATCGTAATCGAAGGAAAAATAGGAAAGTGATACTTTCGA
>KZ308712.1:19281-131367 GCA_000376725.2 Ladona fulva | reverse complement strand
GTGGATTTAAAAACCTAAGTGAGGCCTAGGAAAAAAATATATCCACAGCAGGAAAACACCCACAAAGAAGGGGGGTGTGAAAAACCTGCACAAACCTACTGAGAGTAATGACTAAGAGATTTAGAAACAGAAAGCTGGAAAAAAATATATAGCCTGAAAATAAGAACATGATTAAAATGACAAGCAAATACATAATACTGCCTTAATAAGTTTTTACTGACACTAAGTTTCGATAAAGTTTATGATGAGTCATTGAACCGAGTCACTACTATCATATGCACTCAGGAACACAAACATATATGCTAATATTACACTTTGAGAATACTTAGAAAATACAAATACAGTAAAAACAAAGTTGACTATTAATAGATAAACATAGACATCACTTGTTAATTATTGCAAAGAATTCATTTCAGAAAACTCGAGTATTGGAGAAAAGAAAAGTAGAAGATAGCACAAGGAAAGTAGCGTACATCAACGTAGAAATGAAAAAAATTGTACCTTTATATCTTAATACAAACATTATTTTTCCAGACTTAGTTTCACGTAATAAATTCAACTTCATACGATTTAAAAAATTTTCATAATAATTCAATATTGAATACAATTATCATGAATATTATAATTCCTTAAACCCTTTTCCCAAGCATCGTCAGCGGTTAAAGCATTACCCGTTGAGAATACCTGATCAAGATGATAGAGCCCATTCTTAACAGACTCCTTTACCAGATCCATCAGGCATGTTTTATTGTCAATATAAATTATCTTATGAAGAAAATATAGATCTGTTAGACAATCGATGTATGTACTTTTTAAACACTGCAAAACTTTATCTCACTATGGAATGCTAAACTAATTGCTAAACTAAATTTAAATAATAATTATATATCTGCTCTATCACGGCCACGATAGAGGAATGTATTGTTAAAACTTCCTTGCTATGTTTTTGAAATATTCTTTAAAAGCTGCGGTCCTCCACATTATTCTAAACTACGAACCACATAATTCTATACTAAAGACCGTTTAACAATGTCTCTACCTTAATTTTTCCCTTGTCTCTGATAAATGCTTCTGAAAAATATCATAAGTGATTTTATTTTGGTGTTAAAGACATTAAATATGCAGGGTGAACGCTAAACATGATTAGAGCAAGAATTTTTCCCATTTCCATCAAAGTCGAATTATTTGCTGGAGTTACTCCATTTGGCGGAAAAACAATCTTGAGCTCAAATATATACGAGAAATATTGTTAACTCAAACTTTTGGAGTGTAGTTTATACATTGCGTTGAACATGTCCCGTTGATATTTCTAATCTCCGTTACTTACATCATTACTGAAAGTCCTCCAATGGAGATGAGATGACGTTAACTAACTTTCAAACTATAACCTTAGGTAACATTCCAGAAATTGCCTAGAAATCATTACCTAGAAATTGCCTAATGTATTAACTGTCATTTAATATTATTTATGGCAAAGGTATAGTTATAGAGTAAAGAATTAACGGATCATTACGTGTGAAAATGAAACTTCGTTTCTATCTCCTTTCAATGTTCTGTTTATATGTATTTTTATGATAAATATCCAAGTGAAGGACTGCGTTAATTACTTAACAACTGCTCGTGGTTATAGTCTAGAGGAGCCAATGAGTCGATGCTGCCTATATTGGATGATGGGAATTAGATTTCACATCACAAGAAATTACTCATGCGTTATATGGCATTCAAATAGAGATGATTTTCTTTACTGCCAGGATGACATTCTCTTACTTGTTACTTAATCAGATTCAAACATTTCCTCACCTATAATTGAGATTTGATGAAAGTCTTGGCTAGTTCCACTCATATATCGGATTGCTATATATTTAACTTTAAGAATAAGGGAAGAGAATTAAATGGAAGTGCATCAACCTTTGGATACGCAAAGAAAACATATCGAAAGAACGTTAAAACGCTACAAAGTTTTACTAGTATGCGTCCCAGTAATTGCTCCATGACTACGAAAAAATATCTATGGCAAAATGAGAAAGTTTCAAATTGGTTATGGCGTTACTTTGAATTTCCGGTTCTAAAAGAAGAAAAAATCATGATGAAAATAATGAGCAGGCACTAAATCTATTTCGCTGATGGACACAACAGAAGGATACTAAAGCTGCAAGATCGAAATTACTTTGACCTAAATTGAAATTTCACCTTACTCTGGTGGGCTGAAGGTTTCTTCTTTCACTCCTTCCATCTTTCTTTCCCGTTTCCCTTCACTATTCACCTCTCATTCACTAGTTTGATAAAAAGGCTGTGCCTCTATTTAACAAAATAATAACGATATTAATGCACAACGGGAGTTCTTCTATACAGCTGCCAGAAGAAAAGATGACTTTAAGATCTGATTCATAATAATAAATGGAAAATAGTTTATTATAAGACTCTGAGTATATTTCTCGAGGTTTTAGTTCCGGAAGGATCTCTTCAGAGACATTCCACAAAATAAGGCAGTCATAGCCTAGAAAGATTTGTTTATGAGAATTCTCCTATGTAAGGAAAACATTGCCATTGCATCCTTTCCCACTTGATTCGCATCTCTCAGGTACGTGATGGTCGGACTTCTTGTCGCCGTTTTCCTGAACCAGTAAATTTTAGTTTGCTTTCAATTATTTAACAGCTTTCAAACCCGTTCCATCCAAGAACTTTCATTATCATTGACCTCGGTAGCCTCCCCTGGTTTGCATCGATGCGGATATAATACTGATGCTGTTACCCTTCACCCTTCCTTCTCACCCGCCATCCATCTCCAAACAGTTTCGCTCTTCACATTCACTCCCCTGTCCATCGAAAGCCCCAACGGGCAACAGTCCAGGGCCCTCGCCCCCACCGGGACGTCCCCACCCCATCGTCCCCAATCCGGATTCCCTTCCGGGATGCGGCCTCTAACATTCGGCGACCTCCTCCTCTCTCCCCGGATAGCCTCCTCGCTCCCTTTGGCACCATTATCCTCACGTGTGCATTATTATACCATCGTACCTGCAGACTCGATTCGAGAGAACCAGCCGAAAGAAGGGCTCTATTTCTTATCTTATACTACGATCAAACCAACTCCTTAAAATCCCAAATTATCTTTGAAAGTCCTTTATTTTTACTGCAAAAATTTATTAGCGGAAACGTTGAATGCATGTGGGACGGAGCTGGGCAAGGTGCACATGCTTTGCTTTCTATGGACATCGAAGTCTTGAAGAATGTTATCCCTCACCATTCTCGCTAATCATTTTTAATGGACAAACTAACAGGGATAATACTTGTGCCGTAATTTTTCTATATGAATTTAGTTTCAATTTTTAATCCTAACAGCTCTAAATGTAGGGAACTTCTCGTTGAATTTCAAAATATGGAGAAAGCGGTATTATTTTTGAAAAAAAACTGAAAGCACCGTTGAGAAAATATGTTAAAAAGTACCAAATCGATATTTATGTGTTTTATTTTTCCCAAAGTTTCTAGTTTCCTACCAAACTATCAAGGGTTCTCCAAGCAGCTCGCCGTAAAGCACTACCGAAAATAAACAATTCTTAACTCTTATTAACAACCACCGAGTAACGTTAGCTAGCTTTTGTTTTAAATTATTTATTATTATTATTAAATTAAACGACTAATGAGGTATCACTAATGCCCTATACATTATCTATCGAAAATAACTTTGGAAAATTGTCGACATAACGTCGTACACGTTACGTCGACGCTTGTGACGCTAACATCAAATCGCAAACGGAAACTCAGTAAATAATAATTCTAAAAAAATACCCCAGGAAATTTGAAAATTTTTGCAAAAAGATATATTATTTCCATCCAAGATATTTACTCGTACTTACGGTAACAAGCCTTTGTACTTTGTAAGTCTTAGTATCGGAGACATCAAAGGATATTATGTCAATAATTCATGTGAAATAATAAATAAAGCTATTATTTTACCTAACATACCTCTCATGGTCATACCTCGTGGCCTCTCCCTAATATCTTTCCTTCTGTCTTATTGACTTATCATCGTTTTAGTTGTTTCTTATCACCCGGTCAAAAGCCCGGCGTAAAATAGATTGGATTTCTTGTTTATCCCTTTAGAAGGAAAACAGCTCGAAAACACTTTTTTATTCGCGATGTGTAAATTCGGAAATCGTTTTTAGGTCACGATTATATGTCTATTTACGAGTGAAATTCAACCATAAACTGGATAATTCTGGCGGAAAGAGATTAAAGAGAACCACTCTAACTTCGATATTCTAAAATTTTACGACAAATATAAATAATTAAGCTGTGGAAGTTATCAGCTGAAAGCAGTCAAATTTTAAAAGAAAACTCGTTTCGCATTTTTCTAGAATATATTATACCCAAATGAACAGAAAGCAGTATTCTCTACATTATGAATTCGTGACATTTGGTCTACCTGTTGTTTGAGGTGCGACTGAATAATATGGTGAGGAATGAAAAAATGTTTGCCCGCACATAAAAACAATCAGATTATGTATTTGGTTCTCTGGTTTACGTAAAAATAGGAAGTATTTATTAAATACAAAATAGAACAGGTCATACTAAGCTAAAGATGAGTTAAACAGTGGATTTGATATGGTCTGATAACATTAAATATTGGAAAAGAAATCTCCTGAAAAATAAAAAGATAACACCTTCATTTGCGCTAGCTTGAGACAATGAAGTCTCTCCTCCCATCCAACGTATAAAGAAGTAACACATCTGATGACTAATATCGCTCAGTAATCCAATTTCCGAATCAAAATACACATTTTCCTAATAAATCAGATAAGTAGAAACTAAAGAGTAAATGTTTATCTTTCCTTTTAATTGGAATGAATGGAATTGAAACTATTATTAAAAATCCTTATTTCATATAAAAATCTTTAATGTCCTCTCCAATGCGGAAAATATACGCAAATGATAATGATTACTACAATTTTACTTCTCTTTTGTGACAATGAGGTATTCCTGGAGAAAAAATATTAATTCCAAAATTAATTTATCCTTGCGTAATATTCATCAAGTTATTATGTAAGTACATAAAAGTCATAAATAATCTGAATACACTTACGAACCTATTAGATAAAAATCCGTATTACTTAAGAATTGAACACGGTAATCAAGCCAAATTTCCAAAAGTGTAGCTATTCTAGATTCACAAATTACGTGAAACGTTAATGTTTTCCGGTATATGGGAGAATGTTACAGGAAAATATAATTATCAAAACAGGTCAAGACCGCGCAGAGCTCATCAGTTTAAATCTCTTTCGATGATTAAGCGAGAAAACGAAAAATTTCGAGTTTGATGAATTACTACTTTCGAGTTGAGTTTCCTCCCCAAAAGTGAAGAATGAAAGAGCGACCTTACAGTTTATTTCAGCTCTTGCAAATTCGGAGCACGTTCTTCTCTTGTTTTCTTATTTGACTTGAATTTCAAATGCTAATGCATTCGACAAAGTCTGTCGCTGTCAAAACAGAGCAGTTAACCGAAAGGTGAATGCCGAAGTTTGTACACAAAACACGAAAGAAATCTTTTCCAGGACGTTGATCCTCAATGCTTTTCGTTCACTCGTCCCATGAGAGAATTCTAAAATACCGCAGCCATGGACGCCATCCTAAAATAAAATCCCGCATTTGTAATGCAGTTCTACATTTATCCTGAGGTTACTGCGTCGCTACTCATTACATTCATTGGATATTCAATACAATCACTAGACAATACAAACTTAGTTTTAATAAATAAATATCGCGTCTTCTATTACAAAAGCACCTAAAGTAACAGCAGGTATGTGGCGAGAGTATGAGTGACACCCATATAAATCTGTTAGAAATTATTTCCATTTCTTAAGGCTATAAGATAATGACATACTGAGTGATTAGACGATTAACAAACGATGAAATGTCGCTGTTAAAATATTGAATTGATCATATGCATTATGTTTTCTTTCGTTCTGTTAGGATACTAAAAGAAGTACACCTACCTATAGCTGTAATTACGATCCTATAATCTAATAATCTTCCATTTCGAATTATACTTAATTTTCATATTTTCATCGCTGAATATTATAAATTTTGACTTTATTGCTCCGTGTTAAAACTGAGTGATTTTCTACGTAAAAGTTCTGAAATGTAGAAAAAAATAAATTTTTAAATACTAACGTTATGTCATCGTTGAAATGTCCAGATGTCTTACATTTCAAAGATTCACAGGTAATACTGAACTATTTTTCGGTTTAGTATTCACCAATATCAAATTATGGACAAGTTAAGGGCTACGATACAATGAAGTTTAGGAAAGTTTGCAATTATTTTAGCAATTATAATATACCTTGGATGTAAATATGAAACTATATGTTAAGTTTGCGTAATATTTCATGCATTTTGCGTGAACGGTTATCATATAAATTACACTGTAATTGATTTATTTTCCATTATTACTGTGATACGTTTCATATATCTCTCTCATGCGTTAATGGAGGACAAATCAATTAATCATGCTTCGGCTTTCTAAGTTATAATGCGACAATATTGATGATAAAGGCCTTAGTGCGAGATAAATATAGATCTTATGGAACAATTTTGATGATTGCATAAATAGCGATTGAATGGTGGAAATTCAATGCCATGTCGTCAGATATATTTATCTTTAGTGAAAGAACTAGAATGGAAACTTCCCTAACAATTATTTTTCTATTTAATAATAGTCGACAACATACCGGAAAACATTAGGGTCATGGTGCTTGCAACTCCTACCGCACGCCAAACGACAGGTTGCAGGATATGTACAGATGTGGATGGATAACTTCAGCACTTGAAAGTCTTAAAGTTTTCAGGACGTAATTTATTTTTATAGCCTTAGAAATGCCGATATAAATGACGAGAAATACCGTGAATCCATGGATCACTCGGTACTGGGGATAACCTTTTAGAGTCACTACACCTGGATCAGCAGAAACGGTTCTGTTAACTGACATTTCTACAGATGAAACAATCAAGTCTTACGTTGCCCTTGATCTGATGTTAATCTTCAAATTTTCAAAACGTAATACTCAATGCACTACTTTGGAATTCGGGCTGCACGAGTCACACTCCATAATGGAGGTCAATTGAGCTACAGTACACTAGAGTGGGTCAGCTCTCATCTCTGGGAAAGGGAAACGTTCTGTACATGCTCTGGATGGTTTCATTGATGACAACATTATCGAAATAATTGCCAGTGATATTCTAAAGCATTTTTCATTCTCAGGTTCTCTCCTCTAATACTCAATATCTGCTATGCTTAGAGTGGTTCTCGAATTTAGGACCAGCAAGTGGAATATTTCAAAATATCAAATTTGTTACTTATTATTGAATCATTCACACTTTCTTCGATCTAATTATATTTTAGAATATCTGGTCGGAGGGTTAAATCAGCTAATTTAATTTCGCATTTCCTACTGCCGCATAAATCGTGTCATTAATACTTCTGGAAGGTATATAACATTGACTGACTTTAAATTTTGAAACGGAAGGTCATTCAAATATAATATTTAGGATAGTATTTTTTCCTACAGAACTGGCCTTTTTTGCGAGGCTGAAGGAAAGGAATGAGAAGGTTCTTTCTCTTTGAGCGTGATCGCTTAGATCACAGTTTTTTCTTGCGCCGAAGGAAAATATTTGACCTGGATTCGGGCCAAAATTCATTACTCATCTCCTGATATTTATTTAATTTTGGAATGAATCAATCACATTTTTTCATCGAGAGTATGGAAAGGTAATTAAAAAGTATTGACTTCTCTTGTTTAACATACTGATGTTGATCATCAACAAATTTGCTAAACAAGGAACACAATTAAAAGGGATGATATTGGCGACGTTGATAAAGACAACAACCATGATACCCGAAGATAAAACAAAAAATAAATCCTGTGTAAGTGATTGCTTAGGTTCATTACCTGAAATGGACTTATCTATCGAATTAATTGAAGATATTCGTTCGCTGTTGTTTTTTCTTCGTCTAATTCGAAAAGAATTCAGAGGTCCTTTTATAAGAGAAAATAAAATTACACTATACCGCATTACAATTTTTATGCTGAATGACTGTAGCTTATGGAGGAATCAAACCATATGGACTCTTCCCTCTACTTCAAAAATAGCCTCAGGCGAGGTCGTTTTTATGCGGAGTACTACGATGGAATAAAAATAAAAATGCGACTCATTGTTTGCATTCGAATCTTTCAACTGCAAATCCAAGCCACCATTCTATGAACCAAAACTAAAACGCAGTATAGCTGGACGCAGAGCCGCATCCGGCCTATCTACATACCACTCGGGTGCAAACATAATTTACCGCACCTTAAAATTAATTACCAAAACCATACATTTCCTGATTAATAGGTAAAAATTATTTTGAAAGAATTTGGAAAACCAGAGTTTTTCATGACTTCGTTCCCCAGCTTACACCGATTAAAAAACATCAGTAACATTTAATTTTACATATTCCGTATACTGACATATTAAATTGTCATCATGAAATAATTGTTCACGTAACTTTCGAGCATCATTATCATCGTAATGCAGATAACGTAAAATGATATGATTTGTATAAAATCTCTCGCAACTAAATATGAACGTTTCTAATAAAAATTGCATTGCAATAAATAACTTCGATTAAATGAACACTGAACAAATTCCCTTCTCGTCTAGAGTTATCGCTGATTCTATACTCTAAATGTCTTCCAATCTTTAATTTCACATCATAATCTTTCTTAGGTTAGTATCACACAGTAAACAACAAATAATGTTGTCATCATAATAATGGTAATAAATAGCTGCGCTTGTGATGCCGCTCCTAAGATGCCCGGGTGCGATGCACCCCTTGCATCCAAAGGACGCACGGCTCTGGCTGGACGAACCCACAGAAAATTAGTTGGGTAATATACATTAAAGAAAGTCTCCTGCTAATACGACAATTAGACATTGAATCTCCAATGTCCATGTTTCATAATAGCGAGAATGTGAAAAAACAATAAGAATGGAAGAGGAAATTAATAATTAAAGCGCGCAAGACAGAAAAAATCATTTACAGTCGCAGCTGAGAGAGCTTAGAAATCAAGGGCGGCGTTGCTTTAAACCAATGTAGTTGCGAAACGCGTTATAAAAGAAAAAAGAAACTCACTTATAGAATGGTTTACATTAAGGGAATGTCAAAATACACAGAGACTCACACTAAGGCACACTAATACCTCTCTCGTTGAGTAGCATCTTTTCTAAATGTGTAGCTTCGTTTAAAATGGAATCTGTGTCATTCTAAGTAATCTGTGAGCAAATGAAATCTCATAACTTTTTAATCTTATTAACAATATTATTATGTAACATTATTTCAGCTTCAAAATGCTTTGCTTCTATCACGGATTTTCAGCGTCGTTTTTGTTGAATTTTTACTCATTATTTAAATACCTTTATAAAAATATTATTTCAGTAAAAGTGTCGAATATGTTATTTGTAGGTATTGGAGCCTTTATAAATTGGCTACGTCTTACTTTCTTCCACGAGAGAAATTTATCGCTTAACATATTTCATCTTTCAACTTACACGACTCCTGCTAGCTACGGCTAGAAAATAGCCTTGATTTAGGGCAATAAGTTTCATTTTTACAATCTTTCATCTTCGTAGCTGCATTTTTGCAGAGTTGTCCTATCACGTTCTCATGCAAGTCAAAATTAGACTACTGCCTCTCAAGGCTACAGTTGTTGTACAACACTCTAGGCCATGATTTATAATATCTTACATTAAAGCAATGGTGAGATGAGCAAACGACCGGTTAGAAAAAAATTCAACGTAGAGAAAGAATGCCAATCAGGTTAAATATAACATAGTGTATATGTTAATTTTAATAAGTATGTTAATATAGTACTTATAGTGTATATGTTAATTTTCTATTTTTCATTTTATGCTCTGTTTTCTCGTGAGTTTTTTACACCCCCTTCTTTGTGGTTGTTTTCCCGCACAGTGGGGTTTATGTCTTCTTCAACCTTCAGTTGAGATGATTTTTCCCCACAAACCTAATCTTCTTGATTTACTTTTTGTTCTATAAAAACTTCAATTAAATTTCAATTACGTAGTGAAATTTGAGGTTAGGAGGAAGAGAGGCCAATAGACCTAACCTCGCCTAATAAAGAGTTATTATAATTATTATTAATAGTAGGCTACATTTTGTATATCAAACCTTCTCCGGTTCTACGTTGAATATGTTTATTAGCAGTGATCCACTTCTTTATCATGGTTTATTTATTAATCAAACCATAGTCTCAAATGCCTATATACTTTGAGTATCACGATCCGTCCAACAGTATCTGTTCTTATTTTTTATATAAAAATTTAATATTCTTTCAAGCATATAAAACTTTACTGCTTGTTTAAATCTCTATAATATACTACTTTGCCGAAAACTAAAAGAAATATAGAAGAAATTAGGCAGACGTTTTACTTAAGAATTACTGTCAATTTACGATACGCAACGCCGCTTTGTTCAACTGATATACAGAAAACACGAAAATGTGGTCGCCTAATCAGAGAATCATGTAACGTTTATAAACTTAGTGTTGTTGGGTTTCACAATGGAAGGGTGGTACGTGGCTAACTCTTCGTACTAAACAAGCTCTATCGTCAAATATGTACCAGGCCAATTTATAAATAAATATATGCTCAAATCTTTGACCAGAAGCGATAGGAAACGGGAAAATATTATCGGATTGCTCACCTTAGAAAGTCAACGGAAATTTTTGGATCTTATCTGAGTAACGGGCTACAAAATAGCTCAAGCGGCAACCTCAAAGCATTCTTACAGCATTTATTTTTGGTTTCATTAAATTAATCGACTCAATTGAGAAAAGATCATATAATACTTAGAAAGATGTGATTGTGAGAGAAATAAGACCAAGCTTCATTTTCAATTATACATCCGGAAAAGAAACAAAAAAAATTTTATTCCTCTCGGTATCTATATTTCCCAGTGATTTTATTACTTTTTGTGATATACTTATGTTCTTATTACTATGACCGCGAGACAGTTAACATAAACCTCCACGATTGCATTTATCGTCAATGCGATGGATGGTGAGGGCTCCTGGCCAAGCCAAGAAGGTAATTGCCTTAAGTAAAAGCGGTGCCGGGTTCGATTCCCAGTGGTGACCCATGTGCATGTGACTTCAGACGTCGAAGAACAGTCATCAAATGCAACTAATTATTAAAGTGACAAATTTTAACGACCAACATCGAAGTTTGCGCGAATTTAAGCCGTAATTAACACAATTGACAATGAAATATTTATTGAATTATCTCTTTAACGATGTTTACCTCCATCTCATTCTATATTTGTAACTACGGTATGTGTGTTCAAAAGAAAATAAATTGTAGGTTCGATGAAAACGACCTTTGCACACACACGAGGTCCTTTTGGCCTCGAACCCTGAACGATTTAGTAAATAAAAATCATCCTCTCTAAAAATAAGCTTCATGAATCTGTTTATTTGTCGTTACTTTTATAAAAGTATCCTGGCTTCGACTTCAGACAAATCGATAATATTCCCATAATAAATGCACGTGAAGTTGCTTTTCATCTATTATAGGTTATCATACTTCTGCAGAAAAAATGTTGCTGTAGTTTCTTTAATGGCTAAGCCTTGTCGATTTCTTTTTGACCATTTTTCTCTTTTGGAAGCTGTTGTTTTCATCTTCACATAGGGGTTGCAGTTTGTGATTGACATCAAACTAAGAAGTAATGCCATTCTGGGGCATATGTCGTCCTTTCTTCTCTTCTCTCTCGTATTTTCTTCCTCAACACTTTCCCGTCCAGTACCTTCTAAAGAAACCCATTAAATCTCAGTGAATGCCCAATGTTTGATTTTTCTGGAGTTCGTAGAAGCGTTCTTCTTTCACTGATTTCTTTCAAAACTTGTTAATTTGTTTTTCTCGTGAACCAACTTGTTTTTGTCATTCTCCTATAGAACTAAATTTCGGCCGCTAGTAGCCTATCTTTTTCTTGTTTATCTAAGATCCGTGTTTCACAATCAAAGAGAGCGCGCTCCGCACGAAAATCTTTTCCTTGATTCGATTGAGTGGTGGTTGTTAACTAAGAGGTTACGCTTCCATAAAAATGCTCACTTTTTCAGAGCAATACTTCTTTTAATCACTTTTATACTTTTATTTTCATTTGTTATTGTTGATCGCCCAAGTAGAATTCTTTAACTTGCTCTATAGTTGAGTTTCCCAGTTTTATTTTAGCTTGAATATTACTGCTGGCCTAATCTACTGCCACCATTTTGGTTTAATGACGGTTGACGTTTAATTTCAGTTTGTTTAGTTCTCTTCCAAGCGTCTCCAAAATATGATTCATGTCCTAACTGAATCCCCGAAAACGATAATGTCGTCAGCAAATCGGGTGCCTTTGGATGGGTTTACCATTCACTTGTGTACTATTACTAAATAGTAGAAAAAATAAATATTCCTACTTTGCTCATAAAACACTGTTTTTTTATTTTGATTCAAAATTGCGAGAATTTGGACAAAAAAGGGGGAGATTTTGATAAACTGTGTGGTCATTCACAACTCTCTACGTACCCTGACAATTGAGGCAATCATTACGTTGGACATCATCCATTTTCCCGTAAGAATACGCGGGATATATAAGATTGATTGGAGAGATCAATGACAGAGTTTACGAAGCGAACGCGATTATCTGATATTCAATCATATTCAATAACTGTTTTAAATGGTAGGACGAACTTACAACCATGCTGAAGTGCTTAGTAGTAAATTGTTAAAAGTGCTTCGACAGCTTAGTTCATTTCGCACTTAAGCTTCCACCGGGAATCGAACCAGGGACAGCTTTTACCGAAGTCGAACGCGTTGCCCACTTGGCTATCCGGAGCTAAAGTGCTTCCTTATCAGTCCTATTTTCCAAAGGATAAATAAATTTTCCTTTGTCTCGGTTAAGGTGACGAGGAAACATTGAGATATTTATCATTACAAGGGTAAAAGGACTAAAAATTTAAGAGACGAACGGATTTTTAACAGAAAATAGGCTCAAGGACTGTGATTTTATGTAATTCTTACGAAGAGCATAATGTTCAATGAATTTCAGTTCATTGATGTTCAACGAATGTAAGTAATTTTTCTGGAACACCGCTAATGTTCATATCATAACATTCTATGATGGTTGATATAAAACTTTAGGACATGAAGTTACGTAAATAGTTGTTATATATTAAAGTCAAAAATAAATAAAGTTCTTTTATGCTTGACGGGGGTGTTTAACAAACAAGATATCGAGCTCATTTTACTATCCTATAAGGATGCGATTGGAATCGATGTCCGAATAGAATCAAAGGTGAGAAGATAAGTTTTTTCTTTCCTAACATTCAGTGAAAGGTTGAAATCTACGTAATTACGTATTTAATATCAATGTTTTGAGTCCATAGATACAATAGACAAAATATTCTTTCGTGAATTTTAATTATGAGCGATTTTATTCGAAATTTATCCAGTATCGTCTATCTCATAGATTATGTAGTTTATTATTACTATAGACACGATAGCAATTCACGAATTCCGACTTAGAAGATCCAGATGTCTACAATAATAGATAATATGATACAATTAACAGTATATTTAAAGTAAATGAAATTAAATTCCAGCATTATTGATGGAGGATTATGCTATTTCTTTCAAATACAGGAAGTAAACATGAAACACGGCGTATATATTTAAAATTCTGCGAACTCGAATTCTCGGGTTTTAACAGCAGCATATGAGCATGTTTACAAAAATATACTACATTGTGTATATTTAGATGGCAATGATACCGGACTGAAAATTCTTGAATCATTTTTTTTCCGGAACTTGTAACTCAAAAGTGAGGAAAGGAATGAAGAATTACCGTGGTTGAGTAATTGACCTTGATATTTCTTCGAGGGAAAAAGGAAAAGGGTGAAAGCAAAGGAGTATGGGAAAATTGCCTTAAAATATGCTAGAGTGAAAATTTTCTGGAACGAAAGGAAAATCCCTTTGGAGAAATATAAAGCGTCGTTCTCTCCGACTCGTTTTCTGCTATTAATAATCTTCTTTTGAGGGCGTTATCCCGGCGCCTCTCCTCCGCATACATTTCTTTCCTTCGAAATATTCCATTTGGCAACTGAATCGTCTTCTTTGTAGCCATTTTCACAGCATTGCCAGAGATAGATGTTCGAATCCGATATGGATTCAAAGGATGCTAACATTGCCCGAGAAGAATGTTTGTCGGTTGGCAAAATAGTAAAAATATGCAAAACAATGAGTTCGAAGCCAACATCAACGTTTTGGCAGATATAAAGAAATCTATTGCCAATCGCTCTTATTCGCACTTAATTATATGAAGCGTGTGACAACGCGATTAACAGTTTTTTGTACTTAATGTTAATTAAATTCACAAATCTGGGAAAATTGTTTCCCGAAATTTAATGAAATTCCAAAACAATATCCTGTCTAAATTGCTTGTTAGACTCAGAATGTGGGCATCTTAAGCTATGAAAAATACAATTTGGTTTGACGTAAAACTTTTGAACGTTTAAATACTGTATTGACATAAAAAGACATTTACTTCTCAGAGTTTAACTGCAACATAGGCTTGAATGACAACTTATCTGATCTCATAACTTCTAGAATATATTACTAGAAGGTAGTTTATTATAGTAAGAGAATTTATACCTTAAAATAACGTGAGAAAGGTTAACCACAATTTCAGCGTAATGTTTTCTTTTCTTATTCGTAGAGGGGCTAAAAATGTTCCGGAATTGATGAGTAAATGGAAAAGAAAAACTATCTACAAAAGGAAAGGTGTTTGAACAATAATACCAATTCAAAAATGATTTAGCGCCAAGTAATGAAATGTTAAACTGTAAATATAATATATATCTTCTAATATTGAAAAGATGGTTACATAAATTCATCGAGAACGGCATTCTCATTTGCTATTAGCTATTATTAAGATCCCTCAATCTTAAATCTTCAATCATTTTGGATAGAATTCTTAGAACGTTGATCTTAAAGGTTAGCAATTAAAATAGCCTTGCAATGAAAGATTCAACCGTAAATATGGAGGTAGTAATGCAACGTGAGAGCTCGCGGAGCGTTAAAATGATCTATGGGAGAATTGTCATTGTGTAATCGGCGTTTCTCAGAATTAGTAAATGGACGCTCCTTGACTGAGCACCGTTTAAAGACCTAAGCTCAAGACCTACGCTTCTCAACCATACTTGGGTTTTCTGTTCATCTGCTCCCAACGTGTTTAGAATAACTGATGAATTGATGAAATCGATTTATCACCTCATACCTCGAACATGTTGTAGATTTCTACCGTGGAGAATGTTGGAAACAATAATGCCGGTACAAGATTAGTTGTCACGCGCAATACACGCTATTATGTGAAATTTTATGATTCGATTGCAAAGATATGAGGCGTACATTTGATTTTTTTCCACGATATAAGTCCTGAGCATGTATGCCTTTGCCCTCGGAAGTATAAGCTTTTATGAAAAAAACTCCTCTGGATTTTTTAAGATAAATAATTCACCGCAAGACGCTAATTCAGCTGCTTTAATGTTAAGTAAGGGAATGGTATTTTGCTTTCTTGGATAGATTTGTCCCAAATTTGCGTTGTTTCTCTTCATTTAACAAGCGTAAGGACAGAAAATTGAACGAAACGTTCCTGTAAGAAGCTGTAGATGAAAGTTCCGGAATAACATAATTGCTTAAAAGACGGACCACTGATTTAAGGAAGCCTGACATTAGTCAAATTATTACCAATTAAAAATCAGGATGATACGAATGATCACGCGAATGAATGTAAGACGAATTTCAGTCATTGAAATGTTAATCGAAGGTAATACAGCGTAATAGGAATTGATCATTTCTACGTACATCGACTTATTATTAAAGAATGACTTCCTCCCTTGACTTCCCCATGACATTTCAGCAGAACGTAACTCAGAGCTAAAATGGAGTGAAAGTGTAAGTAGTTGGTTCAATCGCAGCCAATAAATTTTTCGATTCTTTATCTACAACACTTCCATTCGCAATCTGACGTTATTGAAGGCGGAAACACTTCTACGAGAAGAACGGTCACTATCGCAACCACAAATAATTATTAACTTTTACCGTATAAGATTTGAAGCCTAGAGTGGTCTATTTATTTGCATTTTATCTGTTTATAACATCTTTTGACGTTGTCAGATGCCTAAATCTCACTCGCTTTGATGAGCAGCCTATTTGGTTTTCATTACTAGGACACGGTTTCAAGAACAAGATTTCGTTTGGATCTCTGACGTAAAACGAATCTCGATTGGATGATTCGAAAAATGCTTGTGTAACACGATCTCGAATTGACCGTTAACTTTAAGGAGTTATCGAGAATTTAGTGGCGCATAGAAGTTTGTGATGGCTGGTGAATCTTTTCTAAGGAAGTATTTAAGATGTGTGCTTCAAAGGTCATCCATTGCAATCGCCTTGGCCTTGTTGTGATTTGTGCTCTCCTTTCCTAACCTTCAGCATCTCCCGGATTCCGCGAAAGGTATTCCTCACACACTTAGCACCACTTTGTATTAGCATTTGCATCCATAGTTTACATTTACTACTACCATAATGCAATATATTTCAATAATCAAAGACTGTAACCCACAGAGTTCAAATGACATTGTTACGAAGCCAATACTCATCACGAAGTTTGTAAAGATACAATTTATGAAGGGTATACATTACGGATGATAATTACACCGTGATTATTGCTGGTTACGAGAGCGATTCCAAAATCGTGATTCATCAGCAACGGATTTTCTGAGGAGTTGAACTTCATTTCCGACTTCTTCCTGAATTATCGATTGTGACACTGAGTCAGAAACGAGAGAATAAAACTATAATATAACTCATAAGGGCTTTTCCATTCCTAAGATGGTAAAATGGTGTTTGTACCTTTCACCGTGATAGTTAACGACTTGCATCCCTCAGAGTCCAATTAAAAAATACACTTTCATTCAGTGAAATATGTCCATGTTACTCAGCCGCTCTCGTGCAAGAAGATGGCAATCGTGGCGTGATTGGCTTTTGTAATCACACTCACGAGAATTCCCCGCGTTCCTTTGCTTGGACTCCTTTGTTGATGGGAGATTAATTTATTATGCATTTTAAATTAATTCCTTTTCCCATAGAATGGCAATAAAAAGTATTTTGAGTCTGAGATAAAATGCGGTCAGATTCCTCAACGAAAATCATTCCACGTGATTTCTGCTATAATCACCTTTCTCTAAACGTGTTTATAATGGAGTGTCAATAAAATACTGATACATTCATACGATAAAAATAATTTAGATCGATATAAAAACATCCATTTCATAGTCGATTGTCTCAAACTGTGTGTGTTTTATGAAATTAAGACTATCTCTGTATAGCTCCGGAATTCATATAAAAAACTTTTACTTGAGTTAACTGAGTTCAAATTACCACCTGTTACTTAAGTAAATTGGCGTCGATAAATTATTGAAAACCACCGCTGTATCGTTTGAAAACTTTCCTTTTAAACAATTTTATGCCTAGAGAAGAAAAATCTATTACAGTATGAATTGAAGCGAGAAATTTAATTTTCAGCCTTAAAGTGCAACAGAGATCTGAAGGCATTTAAAACATTTTTCTGAACCTCTCATAAGATTCCCTGATGATTTTATTCCATTTGCTCAACTAAATCGGCTGAAAAGTAAAAATACTGAATATAAACCAAAACATCTACATCTATGTAAAAGAATTAGCGGATCTTGCGTGTTGTACATTAGTGGGGGTATTCATGGGACTAAATGTTTACTTATCACGCACTAACTTACTTTATATTTATTAATTTAATCTCTTTCTAGAAGATATTTTCTATGAATTAATATAATGTAAGAGGAAATTTTTCTGTCCAGTTTCCCTCGACAGCTAAAAAGATTCCGTTGCTGTAAAATAATACGGTCATTTAACTTTCATTTTATAGCAGATTTTTCTATTTAAGCGCGAAATTCACAAATAACTATTCCAAAGAAATATTTGTCAATGTTGAGTAAAAGGTTTTAGTTGTGCTAAAATAATATTTTCTGTAGTGTTTACATTTTTGCGCCATGTAATGCGGTTGCTTATTTACTTTAATTGTTGGTAACTATTGATTCATATTGATGCTCTTTGTTTGGCGGTTATTCTCGCGTGGTCTTGGTTACGTGATGTAGATGTCGTTGTATGAAGCGGTGACGAAGGATAAATAAATCCAACTTTATATATTCTGGGTTCTCTTCTTCTAACCTCAAATTAATCTAGAACGACGCTGCCTGACAATATTTTGTACGTACGGCACAAGTTATATGCGACTAAACCAGTTGTGGCTTAATTTGATTTTTGCACATTTTAAACATCGGGAATGGAGATTAGTGTCTTTTGAGTGGTCTTTTTTTTTTTTAGGATGGCGCCTGAGTGCGTTTTTCGTTTCTTGGTAATACTATTTTAATGTCCGATTTCTCAAAATAATCGAAAAATACTGAATCTAAACGTCTTCATGATTGATTCGGTTCATTCTTATTTTCAGGGAGTGGTTCACATGTTCTCTGTGTCAAAAATAGGAGTCAATGTTTTTAAGAAACGTTACAATACTGGCGCTGTAAAAATATTCATATATAACCTTTATTTGTATGGTACTCCGTACCATATGAATCTCATTTACATATTTTATTTAAATGAGTAGGTTTGTTTGCTGATAACTGTCTGCCTCGTATGCCGATCAAAGCAATGATAAACAGTTGTTAAGAAAGATATTTTCTCATGGAGACAATCATCTCCTTTTACTGCTGAACTGGTACTCTAAACAATGAGAAACAGATGGCAATAAGGAAAGACGCAAATTTAAAAGTCTGAAGAAATGAAATAAAAGAATAAACGGAGATACTGAGCGGAACGACCGTGATCTTGAAATAACTTTTTAAAATAATAGCAAAAACAATGACGCGAGGAAAACAGATGACTCGGAAGGGAAAAGGCATTTTTTTCTACTACAGCTGACTTAATTTTTAACGGTTAAATTTCGCGACGCTCTTTTATATAACGCGAAAAGTATTTGAAGGATTTTAAAGGCGGGGAAGAGATCCAGCCGACCATCGGCATTTCACGGCCCTTTGCATAACGTCGATTTTTTCAAGAAACTAAAACGAATATGTCTGCAATGAGGTTGAGCAAGACTATTAGGTAAGTGTACGTGTGTAGTCGTGCTGTGAGTTTCTAACGCTGCGAGGAAAACTTCCATGATGTTGCGTTGGTGAATAGAGTACGATAGTAGCAAGATCGAGCTCGTTTGGGGCACTCCCTCTTTCTCGAACTTGAAAACTCTCGGAAGGTTGTCGAGCCACGACACAATGGTCATTCTCGCCTGATTCATTCAATCTCTTCCTTATCCGCAAGCGGATACATCCTTTCTATTTAGCAGCGCAATTCATCTTCGCGCGCTCTGAAGTCACATTCGAAAAACTTCAACTGCGTGGAGATCTGACGATCGCAATTATCATGCCTTGCGCCGGAGTAATCGCGTCATGTCTTCAAGAGTTCTACTTTTGGATGAAGTGCGTCCTCCATCCTGATGTAACATGAAATGGAGTGCAAATTGCCCCACTTATTTAATAACTGTACATTAAATTCTAAGATTTCAAGGGTTTTTCAAGATGAATGTTTAACGGGTTTCTATTTCAAAGCTTTTACGCGTGGAAAATCTCAAGTTTCCGTCAATTAAAAGTCGAGAGCGTAGTATAATTTTCATAATAACAATGATCGTAGCTTCCTAAAGCTGAATTAAATGTGATTTTCCATTCGAGTGAACGTTAAATCTTAACATTTGGCGCACGACGTAATAGCTAAATCGCCTGCTGGTTCCGTGAAACTAGTCTATTTTCTTCAATGGAACACTCATTTTCATACCTTTATAAAGTGTCTGCATATTTAATAGAATTTTTTTGATTGATAAGAACATATGTGTATTCTTCAAAAGAAAAGGCGAGTCAAAATCCGCATCGTTCTGTGGCTAAAAACTTAAACTTATTATTATCATAAATTTTACCTTTTCATCTGAAATAATTTAAAGAAGGCATCGGAAAGAATGTCCAGCGGGCGCAATTTCTGAAGCTTTCTTTATTNTTATTATCATAAATTTTACCTTTTCATCTGAAATAATTTAAATAGGGCATCGGAAAGAATGTCCAGCGGGCGCAATTTCTGAAGCTTTACTTCTTAAAAAAAAACAATCCAGAGTTTTCGAACTGGCTTCTTGATGTAGAAAATAAAGTCTGTTTGGCAGTCATAGTCACAACATAGGTTCATATCTGGCATTACTCAGCGTTAAATAAATCCCATAAAATGACTTCCCGTTACTGTTAGAATTAAAATACCTTATGATACCAGTGATTACTAATATCTTAGTTGCATACATAAGTGTGACAACTTACTTACTTACTTTATGACATCGAAGGTCATCCCTCTGCTTTTCCCTTGTATTCTACCTTCAATTACATTCTTTAGCAGTCCCTCACATCTCAATATTTGGCCCACTCATTTCCTCTGTCCACGTTTAATTACTTCGATTAAAACCCTCTCCTCCCAAACCACCTCTGTGTTTCCTTTTCTATCAACCCACCTTACAACCATCCTACAATATTCTAGTTATGAAACTCAAGACGAATTTAAAAACTCTCGGACACAACCTAAACCTGAGCTGAAACTTGTACAAGCAATATATATTTTTCCATGAATAAATTTTGGGCTATGATTTGCAAGGTGAGCAAAGCACAAACAAAAGGAATGTTTTCAAGAGAATATATCTCAAATCTAGATATGTAAGTGTTAGTTTTCTCGGTTTTTACAATCTAACATCGACGAAAGGACGATCGCCAAGATTTTCCGAGACACGTACAGCATGTTTAATCTTTGGCTCATCCACTAATTCTCCCATTGCACCGTCGGTCTTTCTTTGATCATGTCTTCACTTACGTTGCCGCCGAAACGTGGTGTAACGCCGGATAGTTCTCTCTGTCCTTATCCAAGACCTCAGTGACTCACTGTGTCCCTCGCCGGACTGCTTCGCGGATTCGTGTTCTGCATTCGTCGCATCTTCGGAGGACGATGCGGCACGTGTCCTCATTGGACTCTCTACCCGGAAGACAACCTAAAGGCGCTCTCCTGAACTCACACTAACAATCGCTTTTCTATGTAGATTACTGACTCATTATCATTGGTAAATTAACACGTTCCATATGCCGAAGTGCTTATTGTCTGGAATTCTACTCGGATTCCGGTTTGTACCTCATCTCCCCTATTGTTTGCTACCTATAGCTTTGGAGAGGGAATGAGGCGCTCTAGGCAAGATGAGGAGTTAATTTACGGTTGAAAGGGTAATTGATGCTACTGCAAAGGCATCGAGTTTCTACGTTTTACCAGACTCCTGAATTGGAGTCATTATTTGGTTTCCACCACAAGGAATTCAATAGAAGAACGTTCATCAGAGGAAAATTTGCAAAACCTATCTGCCCGTAGTCAAGTTATTATCCCGAAATGTGATGAAATTGTCATCATTTAAGCCATTGACCATGGTGATGGTTTTGGAGAAGGGATGAGGCATATAAGCAAAATGAGGAGTGAATTAGTTTGTCTTTCCCTAAGGAAAAACTTGAAAAAAGGAACCCGGGTCCATCCCGGGTTCGATTCCCGGTCCCGTCAGACCCGTTGAGCTATACCGGCAAACTTCATTACAACATTTTTTTGATCAAAGCAATGATAAACAGTTGTTAAGAAAGATATTTTNAAAAAGAATCTGATTATACGCTCTAAAAGCCAAGCAGTACAATGTTGCATATGATGGAAACAGAATATTTACCAATTGCTACACCACCTGATAAATATCTCTCATAAATCCGGTCAGTACACTGAACGCAAACTAAAGAAAAGCTGTTATGTGAGATGTTTTGATTGAGATCTACGTTTTAGAGAATGTCGATGAAAAAATTCCTTTGTAAAAATGTTGAGCTTTCGAAGGAAAAATCAGGTTTTCTTCAGCGATTCCTTCTTTAATTCTTTTAACACAATTAAAATGCTCCCATATGTATACATTTATCGCCGCAAAATCCAACGCCTTTATCTCACTTTTGAAAATATATTGAATTAATTGAATATATTAAATATATGAATATATAAGCTTTTCTGAGTTTTTCTTTGAAATCATCTTTCCCTCCTTGATCGGTTATTACGGAAAATAAAAACGAAACCATTAATCACACATCAAGGATGCCTAAATATTTTGAAAGTTTCGGTTTTTTTAAGATTTTGGTTCGGATTACATTGGAATGTCTTATCGTGGGTGTGGGTGTGCAAAAATACTATTGTGCTAGTGGGTGTGCAAAAAATATTTGCGAGAATGAAAGGTGAAGGAAACGAAGCGGAAAAAGTTATATACAAAAACGCCGCGGTCCACATATTTTCGGGACCACTTGTCGGTATGGAAATGTCATCCCAAGAAATATTCTAGAATTACGCGTTTCAATCACAGGTAGCGTGAAAGACTATGAAGCGAATAAGTGTTGTGACCTCCGAAGATAGGAAGGTGCGTTCGATGGGACATGCTCTGATAATTCGGCCCTAGGACGGCGGACTGAGTGAAGCGGAGATGTTTTTTTATCGCGGGTATCGGTTCATCCGCCAAGGCGACGCCTCTTCCGGGCGTCCTTCCGCGGCACCCATTGTCTCCTATTGCGAGGGCGAAGAGCGCCGACGCGAGGGCGATAACGCAACAAGGCCGAGAAGTTCTTTCTGTAATACCAACTCTTATTACCAAGAGGCAGAAACACAGAAAAACTACCAACGAATGTCTTTTCTCGGGATAAACTTCTGCTGAAAATGCAGTGCGGAAACTTGTATCCTTCCACCAAGAAACCTTAGGTATTCCTGGAGTTAGTAACCAAGTAACCTTAGGTATTCCTGGAGTTAGTAACCAAGTAACCTTAGGTATTCCTGGAGTTAGTAACCAAGTAACCTTAGGTATTCCTGGAGGAGTAAAGGCTTAAAGTACGCAAAAACTGGATCAAAATTCTAGTAAATTAAAAATGGATATGTAATGAGCTGGTTCACGCGGATTAGCTGAACAAAACACAGTTTTAAAACTACAAGGAGAGATTACTAATCCACAATACACTTTTCGTCGGACTATTTTCGACTAGTAATGGCCATTTTCTAGTAATAGACACGTTTTGCTAATCACCATGCATATTACCTTTTCCTCCTTTTCGTATAAAGCCTATTTCCTTAATTTTTAGGTTGGAGATGGAATATGGAAACATATATCGTATTGTGGATTCGCAACAGTTATAAATCTCTTTCTTTAAAAAAAAATTGCTTCGTTCAGCAAATACTAATGATGTCGGAATTTCACAAAGTGACTACCTCCTCCGTGAATTTTTTCTTAGTTAATTTATTTGAGTTCAGTTACCTGATCACCATATGATATCATTTACGGAGCATGCTTTTCATGGAATACGGATTCATGAAAGTTTAGGGCCCAGTTATTGGCGTAACTAGTCGTAATCACGTAATCGAGACACAATCACAGAACAATCATGTACATAACCAAGAACAGGGTACATACATAATAAAAATTTTTATACATATAATTTAAGATGCAATTCCACTCATCATCGCTGAAAAATATTCTAATCCTCCTACAAATTCATTGCTAAGATTTCAGAAATCATGAAAAGCAGAAACTGAGGGCAATAATATCGATAGCGTAATATTTTCATTTCAATCATTTTGTTGCTTGCATCTTTCGTGTAAATGGTCTCACACTGTATTTCAATAACATCTTTTCTCAACTTTGGCGACCCACAGGAAAGCAAGCAAAGGAATAGCATTCCTTGGCACTTTTTCTTAATATCTTCAGAAGAGAATTTCGAAATGTCCAGAAAGGGCACATCGCTAGAAAAACCGCGGATAACCTGCGGCTCCCGGCGAGTTTCTCATCGTTGCAATTTGCCATAGAATTTACATTTTAAATCTACTGTTTTGCAGTGTTTTTAACGGAATTACATAACATTAAAATAACTCATTTTCCAATAGTTTGAAAATGGTGCAAACCAACATTATTGAAACTAGTATTTTATTGCTTTATGTAGTATCTGTTAATACTTTTGTTTTTGATGATATGATATACATAGATGACATCTTTATCCCTTAAGCATTTAGATCTGCACTGTAAAACTCCCATAACAAAACTTTCCAGAAAATGATGTACCTCAAATACTGCTATGAAATTCTTCATTATGGTTTTAGATAACAACCGGGATGAATCTGCCATTAGACGCATTAAGCGCCTGCTGAGGGCTTCACCGTTAAAGGAGTCCAAAAAGCGATCTTATGGCATGTTTTACGGTGAAAAAATATTTTGATGGAGCCTCAAATTAATTGTCCTTAAGGGTCCTTGTCCTCAAAGAACCTCTGATTGTTAAATTCGCTCCTGGATAACAAATCTAACGATTACTTTCAATCTAAGTCTTAACCGAGAATTCTCCAACTAGCATTATCTCGTGTCTGATATAACACTATAATGTACTCTTTAAAGTATAAAATATATATTTTTATTTTCATCACAATACATAGCTATTTTACCATTATGTACAGATGTTGGTTTTTGCGCGAGCTCACTGCACAACCCGAGCCACGTTTTCTATTTTTGCAGCAAAAAATTATGAAAATAAGAATATAGTTCACTTAATAATATTTGTCTAACGAAGAATATGAGGGTATCTTAAATCATGTTTTGATGCAAAGAGTATGCCTTTAAAACTCAATATAATGAATAAGCGTGATTCTTAAATTAAAGAAGCGTTTCAGAAATTATGCTTATATGTATCTCCATCTTAATCAATAACTTTGGGGTAAATACGTATTAATCTGTAGCACATAAATAAGAACAAAACATGACGATAGAAAAATTAATTATGTTTGCATAAATACAACAAATTTTCTCACAGCAATCGCGATACTAATATAATGTACAATTTTAAACCACTATTGATAATTATAGTTACCTAAGTAGCGTAGTATTTCACAGGAATTAAAGTAGCTCAATGAAAATTGAAAAATTATCAATGGCCGCTTCATTTTAACATGAAAAAAAACCATTTGAGTTTCAGCATCCAAAGTTAAGCTACAAATAAAAATAAATAATATTTTATGTTTTAAAGAAAATACATGAAGGCGTTTTGATTTCTTGAAAAAATTTAGGCTAGTTTATGGATAACTTCTTCGTGATACGACCTGAGGTTCAGTGCATAAATAACCTTCTGCACCGACATATCCTTAACAGTTTCCGTGTATAGTGCTCCCAACATTACAATTGATAAGTTATAGAAACGAGGCATACTAAGCCAGAGATCCGATTATTCAATATTCAACATTATACGCTAAGTTTTTCTCTGGGACTTCCTATAAAGCGATGATCATAATTATGTGCTACAACAAGAGAAAATAAGAGTATTCATTCTTCCTTTCTATATTTGGATCAGATGATTTCAAGAGCAATAGGAGTATTTACGAGACATGCATAAAGATCACTTGGAATCGCATCCAAATTCCTCGCTATGTCCGCATTTTTTATACTTGCATCACTTTCGGATTGCACAATTTACTCCACTTAAGCTAAATGTTGGTCATCTGATATCACAGGAGGTAAGAAAAAGCTCAAGGGCATTTCCGGGCAACTCTTTTATAAAGAAACTAATTAGACATAACTCACTTTTGGCTTACCGCGGTAGAGGCATTGAGGGTTATCATGGTTGCGTTTTTACCCGTTGAGGAGACCTGATTTAGAGATAATTCTACAGCGGGAATGGTTATGTATGTCTATTAATGAACGCTGTGATGTTTTAACGGACTTGATCTTAGAAGGTCGAGAAGGCGTCATATTAACTTGTCCTTCGGTTTATCTTCGAAGAGCAAGTTATATAATCTGCATTACGGTAACCGTAATAACTAGAGATGTGACAACTTTCTCTGGAATAACGATGACGACGTAGAAAGACTGACTTAATTCCTATGCAAGAACGTGTTCGTGATAATTAGATAACAAGCATCGCCGTATAAACTCGTGTAATCGTATGAAATTACAGCAAATTTAGATACAATGTATCGACAACGTGTGATTATCACCTCACATTCCCCTATTTGAGATGTATCATTGGATAGTGCAGGAGGTGCCGAAATAACCGAAGTGGACGTCTGCGATTCAATTGGTCCTGCTGTTACGTAAAAACAAAGGGGAGGCATTGATTTTTATGTAACAACTCTAGATTAAGTTAGCATTTGTTTGCCAAAAATATCGAGAAAATCTATTGCTCCAGATCAATGTAGTAATTATATATATAAGAAACTCCACGATGAGAAACGTTTACTAGACTACAGCACAAGAAAATAATGGTGAAGATGTAGCTTTGCTTTGAAACCATGGTCGTGTAATTTATTTTCTTGTCTTGTAGTCTAGTAAACGTTTCTTATCATGGATTTTTTTATTAATAACTACCACAAAATTACACCTGCGTCTGTATCGTTTATTAGTAATATATGCTCCCGAAAGTGTTATTAGGCGAAAAGGCTTAGTAAAACTAGTAAAGTTTAATACTTAGTATAGTAAAACTAAGTATTAAGCTTTAGTAAAAGACTAGCTTTAGTGCTAAGAAACAGTTTAAGGTGAGCTTAAGAGAACACTGAGCTCTGAATTAATAGGAAAATATTTTCAAATATCACAAAGCGAGATTATTGAATTGGTAGGCAAAGAATGTTAAGAATTTTTGAAACAGTTGAAACATGTAAAGGATTATGATTGGGACAGATGTCTTCAGATGGCTTGGGAGCATAGGGAGATATCTACTTCGGTAATAATTGGAAAGAAATTATAATAANAGCTCAAGTAAGGAGGGAGGACGGAGTGGTACTATGAAACAAACTGGAACATAATATTGTTTCCATTGAAGATCCTGCAAATATTCTCATGGAATATAAAATTTTCGCCCAGAATTGATACACCAGTCATAAGGATCGAATTCCAATTTTTTGCTGATATTTTAAGAGTTTTGATGTTCATTACTATCCCTTTTGAAGCAGCCTTCTGCGCCCTTGACAAATTTCTCGGCTTTCCCGCTCTTATTAGAACACCACGGAATGTCTCTCTTAGCTTTCCTATCCATTTCGCCGCCATATCGCTAACTAGAAGAACTTTTTCAGAGAATGAGCTTCTCCGCTTTAATTGATTTAATGGTGATTTCAAACATATTTTTTTAGAATTTTGAGGGTCATTTTATTTATTTGTTATAATATACAGCACTAGGCCAATTACGGCTGACGATCAACGAACGCAATTAAACCTTCATAGACCGTAAGTGTATGAAAGTAACCGGGCAAATTATATATGTGCTATAGAATAAAAATAGCTACGGATGGTTGAGTTGCAATTTAGAAGAACTCAAAAAAACCATCAATGCTAAGATTCTGTCCTCTGATCATTTCGGTATCAATGATAGCTTCCACTAGGTTTTTGGAGTTCTTCCATCAGTGTAACCATCAGTGGCAACTTTTATTCTACTTACAGATTTTTCCAGGTTCTGTCGATTTTATCGACTGATTTCGTTTTTCAGTTTGATTTTGGAAGTTATAATTGATAGCGAAATGCCTATTGGACAGAATCTTAGCGTTGATTGTTTTTGGTGTTGTTCTAAGCGGCAATGTATGTGCTATTCGATCGCAATCTCATGCACTGTTTGGATTCGTAAAGTTGAATACGTGCTACGTTAAATACATGCTTGAGGGAGTAAGGCTTCAACCGACTTCGGGCTGAAGATTGTACACACAATGAAATTTCATACTATTTGAATTGATGAGCCATTTAATACATATTCTTTTTATTTGTAGATAATGCTGGGAGTAAGTGAAATGGGTCACAATGAATACTTCTTATAAATGTTATCTACTTGACAGACTAACCGCGCAAAACAGAAATTGTGTTAATCTAAATCGCGTAAGTTACTAGTAGGACTGCTAGTATTAGTATTTTTAAAAGTGCTCCGACACCTGAGGTCATTTCACATTTTGGCTCCCACCCGGAATCGAACCCGGGACCACTTTCACCAAATCAATCGTTCTTGGCTATCTGGGAACCCCAATCGAACCCTTCTAGTTTTGAATCCTTTAATTCCAGCTTTTCGGCATCCGAGTTGGAGTTAAAATTATTCGCCGGAAAATTATTCGATAAAGGTGCTAAAATGGTAAAAGAAGGCAATCAGAGAAGTGCTTTGGTTATGTCATGTTCCCGACACTTTTAAGTTCACATCCTTCTCAACTGCAACCTCTTTCACAGCAGTGCCGTTCTATTTGCGGTGCGCACCTAAGGAACGCGGAGGAGCATCCAAGCGGAATTCTATTATTAACATTTCCGTTTAGACAACAAAAATTTATAATTTTTACACATTCTTATCGAAAACTGCCCAATGATGTAATCTGAGTGCCCATACCGATGTAAATTTCGCACATTACAGAAATACACACCCATTTCGTGTAACAATAAAATATAACGGATGGCTCCCATGAATTCTACTTATCGAGCCACACTGACAAGAAAAGAAGGCTGATGAATGACTCTTAAGAATCCTGAGAGCAAACAGTTTGAAACAATAAGCTTGCGTAAATGATACGTATCAATCGACTAAAAGATTTGCGGAAAAAAAATCGCCATACTCCAGAAAGCTATTCAAAATTATGAAGAATACAGCGATGGTGTCTCTACACACTCACAAATCCAGCTTTTATGCTACATCCATCTCATGTAAAATGAACAAGGAATGAACTATTTGCATTTGAAGACTCAGTCATTGAAACTAGAGTTTATTCGTTTCAATGAATAGGTAAAGAATAAGAAAAAATAACTGAATTACTGTTTTATAGTCGTCCAATGTTTTGCATAGGATCTTTCTAATATTCCACACGTTACATGAAAAACAGGCAATACCTTGGAAATGATAGTATTCTCCTTTTAGCTTTCTGAGAAAAGTGTATTGCGGTCACCTTCGAAATCTCCTTTCATAGTCCTCTAACTCATAAAAGACATTCGAAATACCTCAACTTTGGGCAACGTTCGTTACTTGGAATTGGACAAACGCGCTAATCACAGGAAATGAAGATACGCAGGATTCGTTTCGTCCGCAACTTCTCAGTAAGCCTGGGAAGCCGGAAGTGCAGAAAAACGGTAATGAATGAGAGGAAATGCAACGAACGCCTTCTACTATTCTTTATTTAGTTTCAAAGGTATGCTACGCTGCAAGCGCCGCGTCACGCGTGAATCAAAATACACTCTCAAGGGGATTAATTCGGCTCTCGTGAATCACCCAGTAGTAGAGAAAAACGCGGAATGGATTCTGAGTAGGCGAAACAGTCATCCGCGTTGAGCTGCGAAGGAAACGCTTATTTACACTTCTCCAACAGACCCTCAGGACTGAAGGATCCCCCAACGATTACGAGAAAACCGCGAAAATGTTTGCACAGTATAAATGGAGATCCTAGCTTCCATTGTAAATATAGGTGGGGGTGATGGAATGATCAATCGGGAAGGAAACAGTGCCAGATCTAGTCTTGTACCCCGAAGCCATCTTGATCATAGAATACAATACGAGATCCTTTGGATGCTGCAGCGGCAAAAAATTATATCTTTATACCTCCTGAGAGATTAATCGATTTTAATCCTTACTATCCGAAATTACAGAGCATTAAGATATCATTAAAATATCAGGGACTTCGAGATAAGGGTGTGGCGTAGAATGGAAAGAATGAGTTGGGTAGATAGAAAACAAACACGGATAAGTTAGAGATGGTTCAGGAAATAAGGGATGGAAGAAAAATGAGTGAATCATATGTTGAGACGAGATTGCTAAAGGAAGTCATTGAGGATATAATTCAAAGGATAGGAAAAGGTAGGAGATGTTAGATGGCATATAGGGCGGGATGAGTTACCAAGAAACAAAATAATGGACACTGAATAGGGAATGTTAGGGTGCATGAACCGAAAGGTAGAACACTTATTTTTCCCTGTAGATTTACATCTGTATATTTGTTTAGACCTTTAGTCAATTTCTGAGTCCTCACTTATGTATGTTATACTTATAGCATTTAAATTATTTATCAATCATTGAGTTTTCATTTCTCCCCATAATTTTAATGAGAGATTCGTATTCAATGGATGATCCATATCGATAAAACTTGACTTAATATCATTGGAATTTTCTTTGGGTAACGGGCATTTCTTCTGAAACAATTCGAGATAAAAGCGGCTCATTATGATGTAAAAAGGATGGTTATGAGTTTTCCAGCACAAGAGGACTACTTGTGCAATTACTCAATGTGCAATTCTTTATTATCCTTGTAAATCGATTAAGTTGTTATTTCTGTGCCTTTCGATTGTTTTTTCAGAATGTTTTTTTCCCGCAACGCATGCATATTTTGTATATGATGGTTGTCTCAGTTCAGGTTAACCTAAGAGACAGCCTAAAGTATTATATATTATTTATAAATCACTATTAAAAATGGAGGCCGAAAACGATTAGAAAATATGAAACATGATTGTACTGATTGACATTTTAAAATGTGATCCATAAATTACATTTTTTGCAGGGCGATTCGGTTGGATATTCTTAGGATATCTGGGATCAAATCGTGCAGCAATGAACTGTAATGAAAGAACTTGCGAATCTGAATATTTCCGGAAGGAATGATAAATATACGGGCCCTCGAAATAGATTGAAAAGGAAAGGATGAGATTATTTTTGATCCTGAGCAAACATTACATTAAAAAAAGTTATTGCTCTTGACAAACCTTCCTTCAAAAAAAAAGTAGTAAACCCGTACCAAGAATTTAAAGTGATGTGCAAGACTTGAAGGGAAAAGATAAATTATAGATTCTAACCGTAGGTTTTCTTGAGAGACTTGAATAACTAAACAATTCCTTTTTCCTCTCCCTCATAAATATATATATATCCCTCAACAAAAGGGTCATTACTGCTTTAGCTTGGTTTAAAGAAATATCTGCCAAAAATATGAAAGAATAAAGGGTTTAAGCGGCGTTTTACATGATTCGTTGCATTGGAACTTCAAGACCGGCACATGAAATAATAATGTAAACAATTCCGTTTTATAATTACGTTCAATTATAATAAATTGTGTATTGTTTAATAGAAATTAATAGTTCATAAAGCCTCAACCTATGGTTGGAAGGAGGGATGAGGAGGACGTCTGAGCCAACCAATTACACACAGAGTGCACATTGTACAAACGCTCACTATGTTTTTGAATAGGTTAAATTTTTAGAATCATAGATCACTATTTTCATAGATAACTAGCTTTCGTTGATTACTATTTCATTCCATTCTTTTCATCATTATGAGCATCCAAGCGGGATTCTATTATTAACATTTCCGTTTAGACAACAAAAATTTATAATTTTTACACATTCTTATCGAAAACTGCCCAATGGTGTAATCTGAGTGCCCATACTGATGTAAATTTCGCCAAAGGGTGAGCGTAGTTAGACGAAACAATGAATGGAATTTCCTTTTTCCTTCTAGTCCAGCACTGAAAAATGTTAACTACCAAGATTTTCTATCGTTCATACAAATCAGATCAAAACAATGAGTAATAAGAATTCCAGAATTGAGAAATAAAGATGGTGAAAATTGAGGGCAAATAAAAACAGAAGGATCTGAGAAACAAAGATCGATGTTTTACGCAAATCACACCGACATCCTTTTTGAATTAATCGAACGCATACCCGAACTTAATTTTGAAAAGACTCCTTGTTTTAATGTAGGTTGGTACTAAATGCTGATTCTAAAACCGTATCGGTGTCCCTGTTACGTAATCAAAGCACCTTCCCACGCGCATTTAGCATTCCATGAGATAGAATGGGGATGAGGCGGAAGTTCCACGTTCCTTCACTACTCCGCAGGCAGTCGTGGGCGTTTGTTTCTTCGGGGGAAAGCCTCGCACTTTCAGTCTTTCAGGAAAAATTTTTAGAAATTATACACCCAACTTACGATTTTTACGGTGCTTGATTAGTACGGTTCATAATCGCATAACATTATAACNATTTGTACGTTTCAATTAAATAAATACATATGAAAGGTAAAAATAAATAAATTTTTGTTTATCGTTTCTATCAGTGAGCAGATATTAAACTTTTAAAAAATCCTAATTTAGAAGAAAACAGCAGCGACAGCGATGACGATATTCAGATTTTAAAAAAATGCGTATTTTTATTCTAGAGCAGAAGAAGAAAGTGCAGAGTAAATTGATTATCGTTTTCTTACAAGTTACTTTTTTCTACAAGTTATTTTAACTAACTTTTCTTCACAACGCCAGTATTTTACAACGCATTATTTACGAATTTTCATTAAGATTAATTTACCATCTAGCAGACATTTTTTTGTAACGACGCTCATATTTTATAAACATATTTTGGTATCAATTTTTATATGTAGGCCATTTTGCAGACCTAGTCAGCCGAAAATCGAGGGTTAGTTATGATGGAAATAAGAAGGCGGAATAGCAAAGAACTAAAGCGGTTTGTTACGAATGCACTCGATTTATCGCATTGTTGCTTCTTGGGACGAATTTTATTGCTTGTCCGAAAAGGTTTTCACAATTGAATGTAGTCTTTTTTATCAGGCCACGAAAATATTTTAATGGAATAACGAATTCATTCAGTAGGAAGTATCATTTCAGTAAATTTCGTAATCAGCTACAGAATGTAAGGTACAACCGGCTTAAGACTCCTTACATCACACGAATAACATAATCGATTTTCTAAATTTACATAAGAGGAATTTCCTCCCCTGGTAATATCCCTTGGACCTAGCTCAAGTAAGGAGGGAGGACGGAGTGGTACTATGAAACAAACTGGAACATAATATTGTTTCCATTGAAGATCCTGCAAATATTCTCATGGAATATAAAATTTTCGCCCAGAATTGATACACCAGTCATAAGGATCGAATTCCAATTTTTTGCTGATATTTTAAGAGTTTTGATGTTCATTACTATCCCTTTTGAGGTAGCCTTCTGCGCCCTTGACAAATTTCTCGGCTTTCCCGCTCTTATTAGAACACCACGGAATGTCTCTCTTAGCTTTCCTATCCATTTCGCCGCCATATCGCTAACTAGAAGAACTTTTTCAGAGAATGAGCTTCTCCGCTTTAATTGATTTAATGGTGATTTCAAACATATTTTTTTAGAATTTTGAGGGTCATTTTATTTATTTGTTATAATATACAGCACTAGGCCAATTACGGCTGACGATCAACGAACGCAATTAAACCTTCATAGACCGTAAGTGTATGAAAGTAACCGGGCAAATTATATATGTGCTATAGAATAAAAATAGCTACGGATGGTTGAGTTGCAATTTAGAAGAACTCAAAAAAACCATCAATGCTAAGATTCTGTCCTCTGATCATTTCGGTATCAATGATAGCTTCCACTAGGTTTTTGGAGTTCTTCCATCAGTGTAACCATCAGTGGCAACTTTTATTCTACTTACAGATTTTTCCAGGTTCTGTCGATTTTATCGACTGATTTCGTTTTTCAGTTTGATTTTGGAAGTTATCATTGATAGCGAAATGCCTATTGGACAGAATCTTTGCGTTGATTGTTTTTGGTGTTGTTCTAAGCGGCAATGTATGTGCTATTCGATCGCAATCTCATGCACTGTTTGGATTCGTAAAGTTGAATACGTGCTACGTTAAATACATGCTTGAGGGAGTAAGGCTTCAACCGACTTCGGGCTGAAGATTGTACAGACAATGAAATTTCATACTATTTGAATTGATGAGCCATTTAATACATATTCTTTTTATTTGTAGATAATGCTGGGAGTAAGTGAAATGGGTCACAATGGATACTTCTTATAAATTTTATCTACTTGACAGACTAACCGCGCAAAACAGAAATTGTGTTAATCTAAATCGCGTAAGTTACTAGTAGGACTGCTAGTATTAGTATTTTTAAAAGTGCTCCGACACCTGAGGTCATTTCACATTTTGGCTCCCACCCGGAATCGAACCCGGGACCACTTTCACCAAATCAATCGTTCTTGGCTATCTGGGAACCCCAATCGAACCCTTCTAGTTTTGAATCCTTTAATTCCAGCTTTTCGGCATCCGAGTTGGAGTTAAAATTATTCGCCGGAAAATTATTCGATAAAGGTGCTAAAATGGTAAAAGAAGGCAATCAGAGAAGTGCTTTGGTTATGTCATGTTTCCGACACTTTTAAGTTCACATCCTTCTCAGCTGCAACCTCTTTCACAGCAGTGCCGTTCTATTTGCGGTGCGCACCTAAGGAACGCGGAGAGGAAAAAGTTTTTAGTGTCCGAGGGCGAGCATTGAGCGTGAGGAAACCTCCGCGGATGCGTCCACTCCCGCGGAACATTGTCATCTTGAGGGACAAACCCCTCTCATAGGATTATGGCATTGCAATCGCAGTTTTTGGGCTTCGGCAGAAAATCAATGCCGTCTCTTTTCACATTACATCACATTGCGAATGGAATTATACGCTAGGGGGGCTTCTACGCCGAAAATACCGTTATTTCGTCCCAGTGCAGCGGGGATCGACTCCTGCTTGGAGTCGCCGTAGACTTTAAGATAAGAAGCGAACGCTATCAATGTATTAACGGAAAATCAGATTCATTTATTGAATAAACCCAGTAGAGATTAAATTTTCCCTACATTTCCATAAATAAGATAACGGGATTTTTTCGCTATAAAAATCTCAGTACCTCAATAGGCAACATTTTGCCAATGAGTTATCTTTAAACCCGTTTCTCTTTGAGGAGTTATGAAGTATGATCCGGTATTATCAATAAACTATAGGAGATAAATACAGTAGGACCAATCAACTGGACCAAAGGCGCCTGGCTTCACCTAAAGAAGAGGAAGATGCATTATGATGTTTCCTAGGAGTTAGTGAATTTACTCATATTTTTAATGTCTAAACATTCTTACAAAAATAAACGCTTCTACTCTGGAGTATTGACAAATCGCAAAACTTTTAAGAAAACTTTAAGTTTCATTTGTGTATCAAACCGACTCTCACGAGAATTTTCTAAACCTTCCTAAATATTTAAAGTAAAATTTCCTAAACCGTATAAGAACACTTCGCTGCCCAAGAAGATATGAAATTGATTAAAGCATTAGATAAGTTATCTTTTTAAGTAATAAATTTTACTTGAGAAATTTTTCAAGAAAAGTAGCTGACGTTGAACTAAGAGGCGGATACGTGAACTTAACCATGCAATCGAATTTAACCTTGGAGAGGCTCGACGAATCGTCGAGGAAACTAAAGTAAGAAAGGATAAGCTATTAGATTTTTTTCTACTAAGGGCATGAAATGAAATCGACAATCCTATTCCTTTATAGCGAACGCTTTCATTGGAAAAGGCAGCCGCTCGATTCATAAAGTATATATTAGAGTATCTGTATAACGATCACACGCAAGTTACATTACGAAATGCTCTACCTATGCACTGGAAATGATAATGATATTCATTTCATGTTGGATTTCTCAATGTCTTCATTTTAATAAGCTAGAACTCCAGCAAACTAGATTGGAAATAGTGTGAACACAACAACTTTTTCTAGCTTAAAGCTTCCTTGAAGAAATATTTCATCTTTCAGAGTATAAAGGCATGCATTTTACTATTCGGTTATTTTAGAATGCATTTTAATAGCGATTTATTTGTTTTATTTTGTTTGTTTTAAAATTAAATTTTCTTCGCAAATAATATGTTTACACAAAGAAATCAATTTTCTAAAACAAAGTTAATGGTGATATTGCAAACCCTGAGCATTTATCTGTAGTAAGAGGGATTCCGTCCAATTTCATCTCCTTAACTGTTTATGCCTTTCGTCTATGCTTCCTTCAGACATATTCCTATAATATCTTTGCATGTTTTTGTGAGTTTTATTTGAAGATAATTGAAATGTCGAATGGACATTGTCAATTTCGCTAAATGATGCCGTTTATTGTAACATCTCAATCTTCTCAGCGTCATTAACATCAGCCAATGATCCGCGAATGAATATCGAACGCTTGAGTTTGAAAATAGAAATGGCATAAGAGAAAGTAGTTGAAACTTACTGCCTACGTTAATTTTTGCTTCAAAACTAAATCTCATTACCGCAACTACATACGACTGCTACTTTTATGAACCTTCCGTCTCGTCGTTATCTTCAAAAAAGTGTTTTGTTTCGTTTTGAAGACTTCGTCGTTAATTTTGCTTACTAATGATTCTGACCGGCAGAATGTAGAAAATTATTCGGCATCAGTTATGTATAGTATAGTCCATCTTTGCGGTTAATTTGAGATCTGAAAATCAGTGTTTTTCGTAAAAACTTTCATTCGCGCTGGAAACATGGCCTTTCGCAGTTGAGCCGAAAAATGTATTCTTTTCCGAGAGATTCTATTCATTAAAAGTATCAAATCCTACAACTCTGGAGCCCATTTACGCATAAGAAGAAGGCATCTTTAAGAAAATAGCTATCTCCCTTCCAAAAGGGTACTACAGGTAAACTAAACCTATACCTCCTGTAAATTGGCCTAGTTTATTCCAAATGATTAACGGTTGAGGTAATAAAATGCCCGTCGGAAACCCTCCGTGAAAATTTCCCCTTTTAAATAGTAGTAAATATCTCGATTTTTCCATTGCATTAGGGTTGTGCAACATTTTTGGCCAGAGAGTCACATTAGAAATTTCATCAAACATGCATGCCAATGATAACCCCGTTATATTAGACTTCCATTCTTCCCTAGAAGTATTCCGTATGTTATCGTATTTTAACTGTTTTTGCGCAGACTTCTTACGCCAAAAACTACATGCACATAAGCAAATACCATATTGTACCATTGAAACTATGCAAGCAAACATAATAAATAGCTATTCAGTACATAAATGACTACTATTTTTTGTCAAATTATCTTTGACGAATGATTTTATAAAGCTTTCGATATGCCACGCATATTTTTATAAGAATACAAGATATCGAAATTTATTTACCAAATTTAGAGGGTTGGCTGTTTAAGGCCTTTAGGGGGCTCCATTCTGTTCCGCGTGTCGTACGTTGCACAACCCTGCTTTATATGGTAGGCCTAAAAATCAGGAAGAAATACTCACACCTTTGAGGCAGCATAATTCTTAGGCGCCAGCTTACTCCCTTTCAGAGCACCACACATTCGTCCCTCTGAGCAATGTTTACGTTCGCACGTGCCTTCAACAAGCGCCGGCACTTCGACTCTCCCGCGATGCCAGATTATAATTAGCGCTTAAAACTCAGGTGTTGGCCCAAATGCAGAGAATCCATCGCAGGAATCGAAAGGTGCTCTCTTCTCCACTTCGTCAGCCGTCGCTCGAACGCACTAGGAACCGACCTAATTTTCCATCGACATTATTTTATGAGTTCCTCTCGCGTTTTCGGTCTCTTGCAACGTTTATGATCATCTTCATGGTTATGGACCTTATTAAACCTCCTAGTACATTATTAAGTGTTTAGTGGGAGGAAATGAACCTTTTCCGGTGTACATCCTTTCGTACGGACGTCATCAGATAAATTAAGAAATCGTTTTTGTTTTCATTACACAATCCGTATATAGGTCAGTTGGGAAACACACTAATTTCGTATCGACGTTCTCGGTAAAGAGGTAGTCAACTACTGAAACGATGAAATTCATTCATCTTTCTTAGAAGTTTACTACATCCTGATTACCCCAATGAATTTCAATTCTTTCATTTATATTCGGTTTATTAATGGGCTGTATAACCAGATATATTATTGGTCCGAAAATTCATCGGCGCTTCAACCTCGACTTGGACCACCACTCTTTAAGATAACGATTCAGTAACTCCCCTAATCTTTAAATAAACGACACATAGAAGGGTAAAGAAATCGATATGTGAGCAGATTTATTGTAAATCAAAGGACATATAATGAAGTTGATGTAATGAACGGATAGCCAAATGGGCAACGAGTTCGACTTCGGTGAAAGTGGTCCCGGGTTCGATTCTCGGTGGGGGCCCACGTGCGAAATGAACTAAGCTAGTAAAACTAAGCGAAATGAACTAAGCTAGCTAAATGAACTAGTAGTAGTACTAAGTTGGATAAATTACGCCTCTTAAAAAAATCATAAATCGAAGTATAGCAATTAAATTTCGATTTAACAGCTTTTCGTCTAGAATTTCTGATAATTGGATACTGAGCTAATTAAACGTAAGAATGTTTTCTGAAAATATAGCTTGTGAAGGCGAAGTATCGTGTTTATACGATGAGGTATTTAAAATTAACCCCCCACTTATAATATCAATCTTTCCCCTAGAGAAAAAGATCCCTTCTTACATTACGCTTGATTAATATGTTAGTTCAAAGGTTTGCATGTTATAAGTAGTTCAAAACACTTCTAAAGCTAAGGGGCTGTAAAGTTTTAGAAAAATTCCTCTCACACTAATTTGAAAGTAAAGTCAATCTTCTTATATCCTCTCCTATCAATTATGATTACACTAATATTTACTGAAAAATGCAATGAATCAAAAAAATCGTCGAAAAACTTTGTCGTAATTTCTTTTGTCTCAGGTTCTTTCTCTGCTACGTGAATTACTTGTTTTCAGAGTCATCATCGAGAGGATTGGCTTCTTCTGGCATTGATTCCTCCAATACATATTATGAATGTATGTATGGGTATAATGATGCCTCAACGCAAAACTAAGGAAATGTTTATATTCATACTTTTCTTTGGAAATTTGAGTTTGCCTTGAATCCTTTTAGTCTTTTAAAACGGTTACATTATGACTTTATCGTGAATTTACGATTTTTCACGCATGCCTTCAGTTTAGAAACATAAAAAAAAAATAAATTCCTCGCAGCTATGATAGATTAATAAATTTAAAGAAGAAGAAAGAAATACTACTCTTTCCAGACGAAAAATATATAGAAAAATCTATCGAAAATTCAACCAGGTAAGTCTCAGCAAGTTAATGAAAAAACGATTGAACTTACCTGGCTGACAACCCGAGAGGAGTTTTTGCAGAAGAGAAAAATTTACTGAAAACGATGTATCGATTTGCAATTTCTCCCTGTTTGAGTTCCATCTCTAGAAACTGTCCAGAGTGACAGCACCCGCAACCAAGAAGTTATACAAACGCTTTCCGCTGGCCCTTGACCCGGAGTTCTCCAGAAAAAGATCAGTTTGAGGCGTGGGAGGGACGTAAACAAGCGCCAGTCGCTGATGGATGCACTGAGAGGGGACTTGTCAGCAAATTTGCGGTGTCTATTAAAATATTCTGGAGGAAGCTACCAGGGAGTCTCTCAGTGAGGATGGTTGACCTAAATCTCGTTTACCTCGGAAGGTTACCTTACAAACAGGAGCTCTTTATTCGCTTTTCGCTTCAATGGCGCCGATGTGACGAGTCTATTTCTCCCTTTCGAGAGGAAGCGAAAAAATGGTAACGAAATATTCGCGCGAGCTGTTATAACCTGCTCCTTATCACTTTCCTTGCGGAAATTTCACCAAAATTGCCCAGAATAATATCACCAATTTTTGTTTCTTTTATGCAATTCTCGAAGCGAAGCTGAAAAACTGATCCCAAAACCTTAATGTTATGAAAACGATGATGATGTATCAATGATTAGGCTTACAACACGTCGTTTTCTGGGACTGTCCCGTTTTCAACAATTCATTTCGTTAAGCTTTTCATTTTGTCCAGGTCCGAAGGAGGACATTTTGAAAGTAATAGAGATCAACAATACATTTTAATAAATGTGTGACGTTGCGCAGCCTGGCAGTGGCTAAAGAACGCATGAAACTGATGAAAGGTAATTTCTAATACGACACACAGATTTGATTTCGTCTGGTTCGCTCTTCAAAGTTTCGTTTGTTCTCAGTTATCGTGCAGTCAGATCATGGCAGCCCTCCTATGGGAATACTAAAGCTCGCTAATCAGATTTGAGATTAAACAACGAGTAGGATTTCCGAAAGGACAGCAAGTAATGGAATTTGCACGCAAAAACAAACACGTTAATTCATTGTCGCCAACGTACGTTAAATTAAAGTACATCGTGGATAACCTTACAATTCTCTAGTCCGTTATTTTATGTGTGAGAAGATTATATTTTCAATACTTCAAATATTCGCGATTGATTTTAAATTAAATAAACTGAACTGAAATTATCGAAATATTATATATTCAGAAATACAAAGAGTTCTTCCATTAACCGTGGTGCGTAAATTGGTTTGCGTAACGAAGAATACTTTGATTCAACTATAGAATTTATGAAAATGATCTTAAGGTAGAAACGAGAGCGAGCGAAGACGAAATTTTGATGCAAGAGGGGAAGAGTTACCTCAAAGTGAAACGCGCTGATAAAGGAGGGCTTCCTTTCCACTGTAAGTGATAAGAGCTACGAGTATGCATGAAGGTAGACCTGTGTAAATATCTCCTCAAGCTTTAAAGCTTTTATCTCTATGCTTTAAATTCTTCTGAAGGTACATGTGAGAGGGATTCAAGGCAGGGTAGGAAATGTCTGAAAAAAGTAATTTTACTATCCTAAAAGAGAGATCACGGAGTATAGCTAATAAAAGTAGAAGGAAATGTCCAATTGGTATTAACTTGAATAATGGCTTGAAATGTGGAAGAGCAATTTTTCAAAATCTTTCGTGAGGCATAATACCAACGATAAGACGAGGAAAAAGGAGAGCATCGTGTAAAGGTATATAAACCTTACATATTCTGATATACGAGCATTAAGCATGCTCGTATATCAGAATGATATACATTTATATCTCATATTTTGGTCATGGAGTGAAAAAAACCCTACTATCATCAGCTAATCCGCAGAAAAACTAAGGGCGAGTACGTTTATCATTCAACTGTAAGAAACAGATATAGCTAAATAAATATTTATAAGCAGTCCTGTCATAGTAAAATTCATTGGCACATTTAAAATGTGAAAATATCTAGCGGCTTTTCGCAATTTTAAGTATTTTTACATTTAAAAGATACTTATGGTGCGCCCATCACTAAGCACCTGTCATTAATTTTCTGGAAAAAAATCAGCAAATTTGCACTTCTAGATTCCATCCCGTGACTTTCTAACTTTGAGAGCTGTAAATGTTGAAATTTATTACTTTTTCTATACTCTGCGTAAGGTTTCGTAACCCAGATACATATTTTTTGGCTTAACTTTAAACTTGAAATAATTTTTAAACGATTAAAAANAACAACACAAAAGAAGACGATCCGCCACGTCTTCAACTCCTCAAGACTCCCCGATTGAAAGAGGTCAAGAAATTTCATAACGTTAACAACATCCAAGAACAACTCCGAAAACAAGAATGGAAATTCAACGCCGACTCATTGAAAACGAGGAATTTTATGTGGAACTACAACGAGCGTAAAACTTGACAATTTCGCCGTTTTCAAAGTTGCGATCCTTTTAAAACACGAAGAAATATAAATAATTACTTTTTCTATACTCTGCGTAAGGTTTCGTAACCCAGATACATATTTTTTGGCTTAACTTTAAACTTGAAATAATTTTTAAACGATTAAAAAAATAATTTTTCGACTGTTTCCTACGAAATATTCTCATTACAGCAATGAGTATTTGTTTCGGGAATATATTCTACGTATTTTGGCGAATTCCATATCCTAATTCTGAGTTACCGAAAAAACGTTCATAAATTACGGCGTTTCTTACACTAAATTCATTCCTATTCAACTTGATAACATTTCATTGACGTCATCTATCAGTGAACATGAATTTAAAAGTCATTTTGGATGGATAAAACCTTTTCTGTATAGGAGTCCAAGAGTACTAAAGGATGGGGGAAAGAGGACCCAATGTTTCTCATCATTAACCAAGCTTGCAAATTCACTTGTTTATATAAACGAGGGGTCTTCAACCTTATTCTATGCTCCGCCCTCATTTTTTGCTTGCATGACATAGACTAGCGTCCTATTCTCTTATAAAGCAAATTTGAAGCGAAGAAATAATAAAAATTTTGAAGAAACAGCGTTTTATCTTCATTTTTCACTTTTAAAATCTCAACTTATATAGGAAACTTATTACCCTCTTCCATACCAGCGACCCCATGTTTTTCAAAACGCCCCCAGGGAAGTGGTACCGCACTGAAGACCACTTGTATAAACGAACTCATAGAAGACCGATGTTACTTTATGTTTCATATTCGAGAAGAACTCAAAATGTTTGGCTGGTCGTCAGAAACCTCTCAGCCACCCGAGCGGCGTAACAAATGAATCAGTGTCGCTTCCCACGGCACCTCTTTTTTATCGCAAAACAAACTAATTCTCGGCTGAGACGTCGCTTCAAAAGCGTCGATGTGAGTGATCGGTAGAGAAGGCGAAGGAGGGGAATGCATTCACACACATCTGAAGGGGAATTCCCTCGACCGGCGCGCGCGCACGCCCGCCTCGTCAGTCGATGCAAGGATTCCGCGTGCGAATGCAGCATCCCTCTTGGCTTCCACCACCGCCCTCACGGACCTCATTCCACGGCTCCTTTGAACTGCTCCCGCGCCGTCACCCGGCAAGGTACAATTGACGTTTCTTCTCGACGATTCTCATTAACTCATCATCGGTGCAAATCGTGATTTAATGTACGCATCTAGTCTATGGTAAAGTTANCTTCCATACCAGCGACCCCATGTTTTTCAAAACGCCCCCAGGGAAGTGGTACCGCACTGAAGACCATTTAGATAAACGAACTCATAGAAGACCGATGTTACTTTATGTTTCATATTCGAGAAGAACTCAAAATGTTTGGCTGGTCGTCAGAAACCTCTCAGCCACCCGAGCGGCGTAACAAATGAATCAGTGTCGCTTCCCACGGCACCTCTTTTTTATCGCAAAACAAACTAATTCTCGGCTGAGACGTCGCTTCAAAAGCGTCGATGTGAGTGATCGGTAGAGAAGGCGAAGGAGGGGAATGCATTCACACACATCTGAAGGGGAATTCCCTCGACCGGCGCGCGCGCACGCCCGCCTCGTCAGTCGATGCAAGGATTCCGCGTGCGAATGCAGCATCCCTCTTGGCTTCCACCACCGCCCTCACGGACCTCATTCCACGGCTCCTTTGAACTGCTCCCGCGCCGTCACCCGGCAAGGTACAATTGACGTTTCTTCTCGACGATTCTCATTAACTCATCATCGGTGCAAATCGTGATTTAATGTACGCATCTAGTCTATGGTAAAGTTACGTTCTCCTTACGTGGACATAAAATTGACCCCCTTTGAGTGAAAAAGTGATTCCCAACTTTTAGGAATCTGTGTGCTCACTTGCATTTCGACTAACACAGAAACACGGTTGGCGAACCTTTGGCCCGCGAGAGAATTTTTTAAGGCACAGAACTATTACGGCACTATCCTTGCTATAATTTCCTCACTTAAAAAATGAAGCCCGGAGTAAATAAATGTAGATCCCGCTAATTAATAATGGTAATGATTATTTAGGTCAATTACAACATCGTAATCTCATCGCTGACTTAATTAAACTGATAATATCAGCATTTCAATCTTTAGCTTGGCAACATATTGGTGCATATGACTTTTTTATTTATGAAATATAGCACTTGTGCTGCAAAAGGCTCGCCATCCCTGCACTAAACCATACGTTAATATAAACTCCAGGTGTTCTGGTCCAACATTGTGTAACGCTATTTAATAATAATTCCAAAACGTACTTCTTATTACCCACAAATTTATTTGAATACGGCCGGTTTCGACCAGGGTCCGAGGATGCTTATCTTAGTCGAAACCGGTCGTTTTTAAATAAAATTGAGGAAAATAGTTTTTGTATGTAATGTAATACGTTTTGGAATTACTTTTTTCATACTTAAGTAAGTTACGGTGTATATTAAGATTGAAAAAGAAGAAAATATCCGATTGAGGTGTAATATGTTATCAATAAGATCTCTTATTAAACATAATTACATCGCGTCATCGTGATTGATATACAAGCAGCACATTTGATATACAATGATGTGCAATTATGACATAATCAGAAGTATGCCACTTTCGGATATTACGCGGCTCAGCAATAGCTTTGTCACAATGAGGCGTCAATGAGCTGCAGCACACCGGTCCGGAAGCACTTTGGTAAGGCAGCATGCCCTTATGATCATAAGACATTTATAAATCGAACTTTCAATAATAATATGCAATATTGTAAAAATTTGGACTGTTATCGGGAGACATGTGTGCGGATCTTTGAAACCGTTGCATTCATCCAGTAGACGGAAACCTGTCATCAGCGTTACCAGTTGGAAGTGATATTTCATTTAATTTACTGAGGGAAATTCCCTGCTTCGAAAGATTATTCTTTCTGAAAAAATCGCCGTTTTTGCTGGCTAAGTTCTCTTTTGCAGATGAAAAATGTACGTTCTAATTAATGAGCATACGATTAAGCTGGATCGCAATTAGTGGAATTTTCTGAAGTTATTGCTGTTTGGACTTCAGGTCATTTAGCCAACGCCGATAGAATCCCTGCCATCTAACTTCAGCCTGACAAGGAATGTATAACAGTGAAACGTCAAAAGGCGATTGTAACTGGCCTAACGATTAAAATGTAATTCTTCAACAGTTCATAGGACAACTGCAGCATTATCCTCTTACTTCTTACGGTAAATTATATCCTGCATCAGGCAATTTGGTGATCATCGCCAATGTTTATCGTTTGTAGAACCAAAGAAGTTAGACGAATTCATTCAATTGTTACGGAAGGAAAGTGAGGCGCGTTAAAGAAGCAATTTAGAGAAGTGCAAATATTTGAGATTCTAGTTCTTAAATTATGGAGCTGTTCAGTTGAAACGCCAACTCTTTTGTCCTCCGTTCAAAGTCGTGTGTACCACTTTTTCTTAGTAGAACATTAATCTAAGATTGGCGGGTTATTAACGAACTTCCCCTAAGTAAACGCCTTATAATATGCCTGGAAATAAAGCATATTAATCTACATTTTTCGCACTTCCAAAAAAATCATTATCGTGTATGCATTTGCATTTCATTCGCATGTCTTTAAAGATGAGTAATTTTACGTTTCATTTCCTAAGTAAATAGTCGACCACAAAAGTTATACTATTGTGGGTTCTGATTATCTTATTCGAAGGGTGTCCTAGGGCCTTTTGCCAGCAATGGAGACGAAGGTGTATCTGTGCTGCTAAGCGAAGGCCAGGGCGGGTATTTTCAATACCAGCGAAGACGAATGTTTGCGTAAGTGAGATGAATGTTAGAGCGGACTATTCGTATGAATCCTCCAATCCTTGCCACAACCACACCTGACGTTCAGTGCATTCTACATATCACCAGGACTCAATTGCAACCTCTAACGCTTTGAAACAACACAAAAGAAGACGATCCGCCACGTCTTCAACTCCTCAAGTCTCCCCGATTGAAAGAGGTCAAGAAATTTCATAACGTTAACAACATCCAAGAACAACTCCGAAAACAAGAATGGAAATTCAACGCCGACTCATTGAAAACGAGGAATTTTGTGGAACTACAACGAGCGTAAAACTTGGCAATTTCGCCGTTTTCAAAGTTGCGATTCTTTTAAAACACGAAGAAATATAAACAATCTTGAGACCGACCTCCGATACACCCAAAAAGCACCAAAATAGTGAAGAACACATTCATCCGAATCCACTTAGAAAAGTTTTTCGCATAACGCATAATAATAGGCTATGTAGGAGTCCGTTGGGGTCTGCAGTATGCGATGTTTTTAAGATTATGATAGACGTGCAATATAAATGCTCACTTTTATGAATATCTCAAGTCTAAGCTTTTGTATCTCTGACAAATTTTAGGCCACGAATATTTTATTATACGAAAAATTACTTAATTTATTTTATCACATATCTAATAGAGTTCCAATGGAGACGGATTCTTCATTTCTGGAAAGGGTAGATGGACTGAAATAATCGAAGAATGCGCTTACTTTGGACTCTGAGAAGATTTGTATTTATAGAAAGTCATTTATTATTACGGTATGATCGAGTAAGATTTCATCAACTTAAGTGGAATGCTAATAAGTTGATTATAAGGTATTACTGCAATCTTTCCTTGTAAACTTTTCATCCGCAGTCCAGACGAGAATGTTATTTTAATCTTTAAGAATGATTTTAGATTCAATTCTAAAAAAAGCACATTAAATATTTTTCATGGATCATGAATAATTTTCAATTAATATTATTGAATTTAAATTATGCACATAATTGGTTTATATATTGATGGATCAATATATAACCCAATAAGATCAATCAATGGATGGATGGGTGGGTGGCGCAGGGGTTATTTTCCTCCTCTTGATGTCTGCGTAGTATTATCAATTTATTTAGGAGATGACGAGAAGCCTGGGTTTAAATTAATAGCCATTTATATTAAATTATTATTAATTAACTCGGCGGAGTTTTTCCATTATCGTTATTTACAATTGACGTTTCTTCTCGACGATTCTCATTAAGTGAGTGCACAGGGACATTTTCAAAGACCGCCACCTCCCTAACAAGTTCGCCCCTTCCCTATGCGTTTCTAGTTCCGTCCCACAAATACACTTTTCCAACTTAATCATCCCTATAGACCGTGAAGGTCTCCTTTGGTCAAACACTAAGCACTGCCTTTTTCTTGGATTTAAAGTGATGTTATGGACTCAATCGGTACCGCAGTGTCATCTCTTCACACGTTCTCGGTACTGAATAACTCCGAATAGAGAAGCAACAAGTCTGACCTTTCCAAATAAGGCATTAAATCTCTCGCTGCGAAATCTATCTGGCGACAGTTTTGTTCAGGTGCGATTGTGCTGCCGCCATACTTACGCAGGAACATTATTCATTGGAAACCAGCACTTACGAGAAAGCGTACACAAAAGATCAAACGCATTCGATGTCGCTTCTAACTCAGCTGCGGCAGTTTCTTTATGGTCGATCTTCAATTAAATGTACCTAATTTATATCACTACAGTTCGCAAAAATGTTTCCGTTTTATCAAAATAATCTATAGTCCTTTAATCTTCATTGCTTTATCCCGGTCACGGAATTACCGAAGATTCTGTTGATGCATACGTTATTTCAATCCGATTAAACTATTTTTAGAAATTAAATACGTGCGCCCCTATAATTTTCTGACTAACTGTGAAAAGGCCTCATTAGAGAAGAAAAAGTAGTTATTACCAAATAAAGAAAACGAGTATTAATGAGTGGAAGAACTCGAAGTAATTTTTCTGAGGGATCGTACTGCTTTACCACTTCTGTCTATTAGTTCCCATATCGATTTATTGATCTTAAATTTCTTTCATGCGCCATTACAATGTAAATCATATTGAAAGCAAGGTCTTCTGATCGCTTTTGCAAGGAGAAATTTCTTGAAATACGGGTTAGTGTTGGATAAAATTTGAATGACCTCATGCAATTCAAATGATATGAGTTACAGCGATTTTAGGAAAATATTTTGGCAGTCAGTCTATGCTTGGAATAATTACATTCGCGTGAAATTTCGTTTATTCAGTGAATGTTAACGAGCGTGTTCGTAAGGTAGTCATAAAGTTCAATGGGAATAAAACTCGCATGTTACCGGCACTCGTATATTTCCTTGGTAGGAAAACGTAATTGGTTAGTCAGATCGATCGTTATATAATGATGCTGTGTGAGCTGAACGTTATCGATGAATATTTATGTCCCTTAGGAAACTGATCGAAGTTGCAAATAGAGCCACACGATTCGCTCGCCTATTTCGACATTCATATACAGCATTATTGACAATAGCCATTCATTAGGTGTCGCTTTAGAAGAGGAAAATCTTTCATAATAAGTATGAAGCGCTATTTTACTCAGATTTAACTAATTTTGGTTAGAAATCAAATTTTCGAAGAATTTTGGAAGAAATCAAATCGGCGAAGATATTCTCAGGCTTTAGTTTTGAAGATGCGATAATCACGTGAGATTAATTTATCCTTCCGGAGGGATAATTGATTTGGTGGAATTCTCCACAGATGTAACTAGCTTATAAAAGACATTTCAGAGAAAACGTCCATGGGAAAGACAAAGTAAGTCCTCATAAATCAATGGTTTCATTGCCAGCCTTCATATCTCCATGGCATTCCTCGGCGTAAACTTACTAAACGACCTTTTCGGAACTCGTAACATAATGTCTGTCAACCTCTAATTGGAAAGAATAGAGCTTCAGGAAGAAAAGATAAGAGCTATGAAAATTTTTAATATATTGCATGCACCCAAGAGTAAATGTATGATCTAACAAGCTGAACTTGATTCATATATAAAGCCGCGACACATAAATCTTCATCGAAAAGTGGAGAAATGTAGGGTTAAATTTCCAGCTGTTTGAAATTACGTGTATCACCAACCACGCTTTCATTTGCCAGTGGAGTTGAACAATGTTTTCGTTTATTCTAATTGGAAAGGATTAAAATATCTGTTAGATATAGAACCTCACCTCTGAAATGCAGTTAAAAATCAGGATTAAATTTGACGATTTCAATGACAGATGAACTAGGAAATGTACTTCTGAGATGAAATAGTACTAATTTTAAAAGTACTTCAACATATATGGTCATTTCACTCGTGAGCCCCCACCTGGAGTCGAACCTGGAACAACTTTCACCGAAGTCGAACGAGTTACCCACATATCAACGTGTGTTATCGAGAGGCCACAGTCCGAGTTTTAAAATTAATTAAAGGATGTGCGCCCGCCTTTCTGATACCATACCTTGATAAACTCAATGTTTTAAATTTGTTTTTTCGTTAATAATGATAATGAAGAGAATTTATTTGGGTGAGATTGAAAGAGATGGGTCTCTTATTAAATATAANATTCATTAGGTGTCGCTTTAGAAGAGGAAAATCTTTCATAATAAGTATGAAGCGCTATTTTACTCAGATTTAACTAATTTTGGTTAGAAATCAAATTTTCGAAGAATTTTGGAAGAAATCAAATCGGCGAAGATATTCTCAGGCTTTAGTTTTGAAATTAATATCACCTATCACATACACCAAACACCATCAAAAGAACAAAACGAGTACAATGTACTTTTCGATGTCAGGAACATCATCTTCAACGGTACAAATGAGCGAGTCACATTTGTACACTTTTAAAATTAGTACTATTTCATCTCAGAAGTACATTTCCTAGTTCATCTGTCATTGAAATCGTCAAATTTAATCCTGATTTTTAACTGCATTTCAGAGGTGAGGTTCTATATCTAACAGATATTTTAATCCTTTCCAATTAGAATAAACGAAAACATTGTTCAACTCCACTGGCAAATGAAAGCGTGGTTGGTGATACACGTAATTTCAAACAGCTGGAAATTTAACCCTACATTTCTCCACTTTTCGATGAAGATTTATGTGTCGCGGCTTTATATATGAATCAAGTTCAGCTTGTTAGATCATACATTTACTCTTGGGTGCATGCAATATATTAAAAATTTTCATAGCTCTTATCTTTTCTTCCTGAAGCTCTATTCTTTCCAATTAGAGGTTGACAGACATTATGTTACGAGTTCCGAAAAGGTCGTTTAGTAAGTTTACGCCGAGGAATGCCATGGAGATATGAAGGCTGGCAATGAAACCATTGATTTATGAGGACTTACTTTGTCTTTCCCATGGACGTTTTCTCTGAAATGTCTTTTATAAGCTAGTTACATCTGTGGAGAATTCCACCAAATCAATTATCCCTCCGGAAGGATAAATTAATCTCACGTGATTATCGCATCTTCAAAACTAAAATCAAGAGAAAACCGCTGATGGCTATAGATAATATCACCCATCACATACACCAAACACCATCAAAAGAACAAAACGAGTACAATGTATGTACATTTCGATGCCAGGAACATCATCTTCAACGGTACAAATCGGACATCACATTTGTACATATACCACAGAAAGTTTACGATTTATCTTTCTTTCACCACTGTCTCCTGGGGAATGCATCTAAAAGTTTCTCTTTCGAAAGAATTTGAAATACCGCAATTCCGTCGTTGGAAATGCTTCAGTTCGGTGACAATATTTAAGAGGAAAAGAATGCGGTGTTATTATAGCTTAGCGTAGTATTCCAGCGTTGTGCCAAGGTAAGCCAGAGATTTCTGGGATTCCGCACGTGTGGGAATCTTCACGTGTAACTCGTCAGGAACGGTTGATCACTCTTGAGAATGGCAAATCTGGACCCGAAAACAGATAAGAAATCCGAGGCAACGTAGACGATGCAATAGTAAAATGATCGGGCGTTGGTTTGGCAATGGTGGACAATCAAAATATCGGAGGTGTCGCGGCCGTGGAAAGCAAACTATCCCCAGAACCACGTGATCTGACGTCTTATTGAGAACATTGTCGGGTCCAACGTATTGACCCTGACCTCGTGTTGACATCGCTCAGGAGCGCATACGGAGTTCTGAGTGGGATCAACGGAATGAGTTCGATAAAGGATAGTGTGCGTCTTCAATCGAATGACGAAAAGAAGCAATAACTGAATGTGTCCCTTTTATGTAACCTATGAAAGAAAAATATATCGGAATTATATACCATAGAATGGTTACCGCTAACAAGAGATGAAACGTGAGTATCCAGTAAAACCAGTAACCAGTATAGGTATGATATTAGAGAAGTCGAGTTGCATTAAGGCACTGTGAATCGAAAATTAAAGAAAAACCCGCTGAGTTAAACACCTGATTAAAGTTCGGTAAGCATATTTAGTTCAATAAAAAACTAAATGCATTAATTATAGGATGTTTAATTTTAAAAATTCAACTTTCAGCCAATGGAAAATATTAACGCAGCCTTTCGTCATTATATTGCAAAACCTTTAGCCATTAACTGAGCCTCTACAATAGCAAAAGTTTCTAATCTTCATCTCAATTGACGATAAAAGATTTCACAGACGAATTGAATACATTAAATAAAATATATGGAACAAATACTATTTTCAATTTGTTCCTGAATGCCAATAATTTTCTCGTTTCAGCATCTCATTTTCGAGGACTAGATTTGTTTCATTGGTATTTGGCCAGAATTTTGTAAACCGAAATAAATGATAAAACATTGGATAAGATGCCTACTAGTAGTGCGCGATTATAATTGCTTACTATTAGTGCGCGATAATATAATTGGATGCAAATTAGACTTTAATAGAATAAATTTCTAACAAATTGGCATTTGTCTGCAGCAAATTATAAGGAGGTGACAGCTGCGGCAAGCCTAGTTAATAAAGATCTTTCTTTTTAAAAGAAGCATATTAACGTCTATAAATGAAGTATCTAGTCAATTAACTCTCCATCAATTAATTCGATAAAGCTTACACGTTCGAAGATTAGAATAATGTTTCACGGGAATGTTAAAAAGATCGTCAATGAGAAAGGGCATGCAATCAAGGCCAATATATGCAACAGAACTAGATATCTTGCTACATCTTATCTATGTTAACGTATGTTTTGGGATCTTTCTGTTTTTACTAAGAATAAAATTTTTATTTTCTCCGCAAATTTTGGTGGTCTGATATTTCGGCTTATTATTGGATTTTTTCCCTTTACATCGCACTGAATATAATTCTTGTATCACCTTTCGGAAGAGGCTAAAATGATGACAATCATATTGTTAAGCTTTCAGGTGGTTATCATTATTATACGAATAAAATATCCCGATTGAAATAGTTAGTAGATATGGTAAAACATATTTCAATAAATCTATTTCCTGATTCGAATGATCTAATTTTAAGTATTTCAGTAGCATGGGCTGATTTGAGACATTCCTTATGACTTAATCTCACATTTTAACATTTTTAAAAGCCATTTTATCGTGACAAATGTAATAGATTTGTAGTGATCATAGAAAAGATACATAATCTGATTTGATTTCAAGCTTCTTATTAGATCCTAGGCAAATTGCTAGTACTAAAATGGGAGAAAATTCCCCTTTCGCTCCTGGTTCTTTCAATGGCTGAAATTATATCATCAACAATCTATTCCGAGCAGAATTTTCCGTTTACTATTTTATCGGATGAATTAATTCATAGGAGCCAACCTCCTGTAAGCAGAAATAAGGTTCGGAAACTTCAAATATTCATTAAAATATTGAACTAACTATATCATCAGTTTGTACAAACGAACGACATCACTCGGTTTTACTTGTAATTCTACGTTCAAGAGTAGAGAGAGAAGTCGAAGAACACGCCGTTATTTGGTTTATCGTAAGTTGGCATACAATCTGATTATTCGATTTTCTCGTGCGAAAGCAGAATTCTGCTTCAAAAAAGTTCTCTTTTGAAAGTCCCAAGAGAACGAGATAAAAGGCGAGCTCTCGCAGTTCGGTTATTATCAGCCAAATCCCGAGAGAAACTCGTTGATAGATTCGAAGTTTTCTTATCGTACTTAACGCCGCAATTAAAATCCTCTTATTATTGGAGCAATATTTCTGAATTTAAAGATAGTTTTTCTGTTTACATGGAATCGCACATTAAAAATTTCCATGGTGATTTAAAATTTTCATTGCATTACACATGCTTTGACGTTACTACGAAAATTAGATTTATTTTCTAGGATCGCTCGCTTATTAAGAACATGCCGATGAGTGGTGTGATATTGGGCACGGTACTCTGCCTAGTTCTGTCAACACCTTTTTATAATTAAACATTTGTTAGAGATCACTATGCAGTTAATACTTCTCGTGAGTATCTAAGACTTGATTTTTACCATACCGAATGAAAGAAAAGAGCTGCATTTCCTCATTTCCTCGTGGACTTATTCTAGATTCGTGCATACTACGCACAATGGACAATAAAGATATAAAATCATGCTTTATTTAAAGAGATATTTCTAAGGAAACCCCAAAAGTATCAGCAGGAAAGACGGTGATGTACAAAACCCTTTTTCTTTGATTGCGGAATACATATCTCGCGAAAAGAGCGAAAAATTTGCTTGTTGTGCTTCAATTCACAATTTTATTACGTTTAACTCCTTTTTGATCGAAAGATCTTGCAATTCGTGGAATCCTTTTCCCGTCTGCGTTATTCTGAGTAAACTGAAACCGCAGGTATCAGACTTTCGCGTGATTGAAGGGCTTTTATCCGTTTCCCATTATTTCTTCAACACTTTCGGCGGCAAAACTGACCACGGCATCAACCACTATTCGAGTTTCAATTACGTGCGATGGAACACAGATTCTCCATCATCTGCATGTTCGTTCCATCCGCGAGAATACCTTTCCCCAACGCGGCTATCTATTTACTCGCCATTCCTTGCGAACACTCGCTATAGCCCTTGAACTTATCTTTCCATTCTTCAGAGAAATCTCCGGTGTATTTCCGTGCGTTTGAAGGTGTTTCCCATAGCGACAGATGATGCTAAATCTCGTACCGCGCCTGTGAGAGATTCCGCGTAAGCAAAAACAACTGAACTAAGGCTCTTTAGTGGAACAAATGTAAGCCCTCGGAGGCATTTGTAAAGCGCTTCAATGCAGTGGGCGTGAAGGAGAAGTTGAGTTCGCTATATGAGATACAAACGTCGCATTTTTCGCTGTCTGAAGAGTCTATTCTAGGAAATGAAAACGACTTACTATAGAATGCGATGAGAATAGACTATTTCATCTGTCTTCTGTCTGGTTTGACAGAACGAATATATAAATATAGAAGCAAAATTAAAGCAAGGAAGTTAAGAATCGTATGCACGTTAAGTAATTATCACATTGGTGAGGCGAGCATTGATTTACGCAAACCTCAGCTTATATAAACCCTTTTCACTATTTATCGCATTTAACTTTTTATTTGCTATCGGTGAAATAACAGATTTCTATGGGATGTATATATGTGCATTTTCTAAAAAAATCGCAATTTTACGCAATGTTTAGCGTGGATCTCAATTCAGTACTTGGGGCTTATGACAGCTTAAATCTGCTGCTTAAACTATAATTTTTGTTTGCTAAGGGAATTATATTATAATATTTAGAGCCGAATGGCTCGTATTGCTTCCTACAAATTTACTCGGTTTATTCTTATTGCTAGGGAAAATCCCAGTGATCTATCGCGGAGCGATGTTTCCGGAAAATCTTGGCTCAGATTCGCCTGTCTATAATAACATTAACTTTTGATGTAAGGAATTAGATAAAGCTGGGATTTGCACTCTTAATTCAGGTAAGAGAGAGGATTTTTTGTTAACTTGGTTGAACCGACTTTAAATCTCATTCATTCACTTTGAATGGCATCATAAACTGAAATTATTGTAATACAATTTAGGTTATGAACAAAATTTTTCTTTAATTCTTAGGATTTAAAATTAAATTATTTCTACCATTTATTCTGCGAGGTACCTTCCGATTCGTCGTTATACTATGCAATGAAAAATGATCTAAGTTGTTGTGATCTATCGGAAGAGAGAAAAAGTATTTTTCTTTGAAGCGAAGGCGCTTAATGAAGGTGAACGCCATAATTATTGTTGAAAGATCGGGTGAAAACAGGGTATTATCCAACGCAGAGTACCGTGATAATTTTCGTTTTATGTCAAATTTCAGTGAAAGAATACATAATGATTTCTCTTTTAAACTGTGTGAGCTTAAGGTTTGGCTTATTCCTTTTATCGTTTAACTTAAGTCATGCTGAGATTATGGAATGCTCCAAGGTCGTCAAGTGTAGAAGTCGTTTCTAGAAAATAATCCAGCGGAGAGCATGAAGAATAATATAGGTAATACCGACGTTGAGTGTAATGTAACCTTATTACGGAATCTCTCTCGCCTATCGTTCATACATTCTGCATAATGGAAAATACCTGGGCTCAATGTGTTAATTTAATCAGGAAGTAGGATTTGGAAAAATATTCATTCTCGCTGCTATTGTTGTAAATGTTTGCTATCATAATCCTCGTATTTCAGAGGATATCTATCTATTGTATATTTTTTAACTTGGAAATATATGTAACATTACGAACAAGAGCCCCCTGCCACACGCCGAAAGGCGGCTTGTAGGGTTTTTATTTAGATTTCTGGATATTAAAATATTTAATAATTGATATTCATTTAATTTTAATGATGAAACAGATAAATTTGCATATTCAAGGGAACATTCTTAAATCTATACAATTCAATGCTCATAAATAACTTGGAAAGTTATTAGTAACATTAGATAACAATACTGTGTCGAATTAGCCAGCAAATTGCATAAGGGTGTTCCAGTAAACTCATCATTAGGACAAATGATGGAAAACTTACTTTGCTCGTTCTTAATGCTATAGCGAAGTCGTTTTATATGAATAGCTGCTATCTTTCGCAGACATTCTGAGGCCTGGACAACTTTTATCGGCTTTTGAAAACGATAAATAGTAGAGCTAGGACATCCTTGATTAGCCACTCTGTGTTCGGATTTAAAAAAGAAAAGCTATCTTCTTTTCATTTAAGTGACACGTTACCTTTTCAAAGAACTGGAAACAAGTTCTTTGTTGTAAAATACCACTACAGCGATGATTGTTCCGGACGAAAGATATTATTGAAGCTTAGGAAGTATTTCATGGATTATTTTTGGATAGAACGAGTAAGCCTGTTCAATTGTATGGGTAATAAAGGACACGAGTGAATACAATCATAATATATCAGCACTCTTCTGTTTTCAAAGCATCATTGCGCAAATTATTTTCATTTGTATAATTTGCTTTTGTAGTGCAATAATAAATCCATCGCGAATTTTAGAGAAACAGATAGTAAGAAAGACTACGCTATCGAACAAGTTAGAAAAAGCTGTATTTTAGATACTCAAATGTTAGATACCGCAGTTAAATCCTTCTATTTTCTAGTTTTAAACGAGATTGAAGGAATTTTAACGCTCCAAACTGGATGTTCTGTTAGATACATGAAAATCCTGTTGAGCAATCCCGATGTTTCGTCATAATTTCTTCCCGCTGAATCTTTTAATCTATTTGCAACATCCGAAAATCATCGCGGTGAAGGTATTAATGATGATTGCATAGTAAGGCCTCAATCGGATAAGAAATCATGTAAAACGAATTTAATGCTCGGAGAAAAAGAGAGTACCTTTGTCCCTATTTGGGCTAGCAATTGCGAGAGGAACTTATTGTGAGCTTCGCATGGTAAGGATTAGGGAACCGGAAACATGGAGTTGCAGATATTTATTCGTATAAAAGTTTGTTGAAAATCATTCCCGTTTATGATATCCAGGCAAATGATTGCTTCGGTGGTATAATTTCGGTCTAATGTAATGGGTAGCATAACAGATAAGTTCATCCCGAGAGAGCTGAAGGTCAAGTGATCGAGGATGAGGAAATATGGCACTGATTGACCTCGGGGGCGAGGAGATGACGAGTTCGTTTCCCAGTATCGGGGCGCCGTGGCACTTTTCGTGACTTTTTTTCCTAACCTCACCCACATTCAGAGATACGAGAAATCCACGATCAACAGTCTGCAAACTGGGATAATGTATCTTAAAAGTCTCTTAAAAGATACAATAAAAAGAACTTTTTTACCCTTTCCTGAACTTTCACTCAGTTAATCAACAATGTTATTGAGCTTATTTCTGTTTCGAATTTATTATTCGGGAAATGTATTTAAAAACTAATTTTTTTAAATGTATTATATTAGAAGTTCGGATACCTTTTAACCGATACCTTTGCTTTACTACTGCAACTGCATACAAGACAGCCATAGTCTACTGCTCTTAATTCACTAAATAAACGATGTCCACTACGAAAGCCTAACAGCGTAATTTGGTAATGAACATTAATTAAATGAGAAGGCATACTTATTACCTTAACAATCTTACCAATGTAGCTTATGAGTAATTTTAAATGAAAAATTAACCTAGTTTCAATCATTTGGGTCATCTTCATTTTGCAAATCTCGCTACGGAGTTCAGTTGCAGTTAATTCATTGAATGTGTAACATTCGATTTATTGATTGATAAAAAACGACTCTGTTTTCGTTGCATAAAACTTTGAGACTCAAATCATAGCAGAGCAAACGTGGAAACCGTCGAACTATATAGGAAATCAAATAAACAAAACAATCTACAATTCTTTATCTAAAGACTGATGGAGTTAGAGCGGAAAACAACCGTTAAATCGAAATCTTACGGGAGAAGAATGAAAAACAAACGATTAGTAGGTAGGAATGCCGGAAATACAACCAATAACTTCACTTCATTGCATAGAATAGTTGCTTATTCAATATTCTTCCGCATTCTGACAATACAGTTGATTCAAAATCAAAACAATTGCGTTCTTATGTGAGTTTACCTCTTATTAAGCCATTTTCAAATGGAATCCTTCACCGTGAGGTATTTCAAGAAGTGGTCATAGAACAAAAATTCACCCTCATAGCTTCTAATAAAATTCTACAAATAACAAAGCATCTGAGGTTTTAATGATTTAAACTGTTTCCATTTTAAAGTGGCTGCATTCACTTATTGCAGAATAGAAGGAAACATTTTTCTATTTGGAATATCTGCTGTTAAACATGTTAATCTTAGAAGGAAAGCGTACTGTCCGTTTCTTTTTGCAGCGATTTTCATCCTTGGCCTACATTTCCCTTAATATTAAAAAACATCTGAGCTCTTCGACCATAATAATCATCTCATCTGTATTTTTGACATTTGTATCAAAACATCAATTTTAATTCTTTCAGCTAAAAAGATCTGAACTCTTAAAATTAAGCAGCTAAAAAATTAGATATAGGTCGTATAGACTACGCAAACAAGTTACGCATTAATTCTTAAAATAACATGCTGGTCATCTTCGTAGCTTACGGAATCACTTCGATATATTTTGACCGTTTAAGACTATGTTAATCATTTGCTAAAAATTCGTAGGGGATATATTCGCACATGCGTCAAAACTATAATTTAGAGAATGAGGGAGGATTAAGATCACATTTACTAATATGTAATTCCGATGAATTTACATTAAGTAGGAATTTGCAGTATGAGTGAATCCTAAAGTATATTTTTACACAAATATAATTATATCGCACACAAAAAAGCTTAACTGCGGTACGGTTACAACGGTTATTTGTATTCCTCGTAGGGGCGAGAAAAACCCGTGCGGAGCGGAAATATACAATGGTATTTGCAGAGTAATGGCGAGAATTATATGCTTTAGATATGCAAGTTACATGCTCAATGAAATCGATTTATGAAGGTGGTGAGAATGAAAATACCTGAACGTTGTCCACAAATAAGGAAAAAAGGTTGTATATTTTACTCGCTGAAATGATAGAGGACATTAATGGTTAAGACTTTTCTTAGAATGATTTACAGCCGATCAAGCTTAAACGAGTGAAATTCAAAGCACAATGGCTGCCTCAGTATTTAATGCTTGCCTTTCACCGTGTTCCCTCAAGGGTAATGCAATGATGCTTGCCTCTTTCTTAATGCAGTTTCTGGCAGTATCCGTTGGGATAAGGGAAAACCATAACAATCGACGTACAATAAAGCACTGAAAAGTACTGGAACAATAAATACGAAAATGAAATAGTTATTCAGTAAGAGATTTTGATCGCCGGATATTAGAAGATGGGGCGAAGGTGGCCCTTGGTAGATAAACAACCGATTGACAGCTAATATGATCCTGATGAACGGAAAGATGAAGGAAAGTCAACTCTTGCTAAAGTGATTTTTGAGGAAAAAACTTATGGTACTTTTTATCGCTCGCTTTTGTTATTATTATAAACTATAACAGTTTATTACCATGATTTCATTCGATAAAAGGTATTCACTCCGTGTATTTTTCCGGGAGCTTATATCTAAACTCAGGTTAATAAAGTCATATATCTTACCTATTCTGACATACGCGACGGTAATATGTTGCAACACCACTAACAAAAACTTAAACAAACTCACCATCTTCTACAATAAATGTATACGACTAGCTGTGTGCAGCAACAAATTAGTTCCGCTCAAAGAAATATTACGCCATCACCGGACTTTAAAATTCTCAGAACATTTACTGGCCATATGTAAAAAATTCTCTAGGAAATTGCAAACCATCAACAATCCCTTAATACAACATATATGGGACTATACACCATCTGTACGTCGAAGAATGAAGAGGATCAAGGAACCCAAACGAATACTTGAGTCACACACCAAGAGGAAATGGGAAAAAAGCTGTAAATAATAAGTCTTAGTTATACCTTCATTATCTAGTTTAGTTTAGGTTAGGTTAGGCTAGATTGGATAACTTCAAATATAAGAGCCTATCTCCACTACTTCCTAAAATAAGAAACGATACAGAAAATAGCAGGTATATAAAATAGCAGGCATGTAAAAAGTATAGGTGTGTTCATGTTACGGTACACTAGAGTTTTGGATTATGTAATGGAATGGAAGAAGCCTTAGCAAGGTAGACGGTTAACAGACGACATGGGACGACACTTGAGTCTCATGTATGAACATTATCTGATCTTTGAATATTCCGAGACATTAGAATCCTACATAACGGGAAAAAGCGACTGAAGAGCCATTTTTCTACTATCCACTGGGCATAGTTGGTAAAATATGGGGAGAAACTTTATTACAGCCGCTGCTGTATTCCCGTTTTCTATTTTAAAATTTACAATTTAATCGGCATTATCTTTCGATAATTACGACAATTGGTATAAAAAACAGCCTCTTCTAAATAATAAACGAACGAACGATCTGAAATTCTTCAGCTGTTTTTCAAGCGTCTAATACATTCATTACTCTGATAATGTTTATTTTTGATTCAATTCATACCCATTTTTCAGCTTGAAACTTTGTCTCATTATCGTAGATCACAAGTAAAATTCTAGTTCGCATTCGTGGAATGGTAGATTCGATATTCTCGCTAGAGAACACATTGCTAGAACACGTTAGAACATGGCTAGGAAAACCTACCTAGAATTACAGCGAATTATCTCCTGATTTTTCATGCTTTAGCTAGAAGCAAGTAATAATTCTGTTCAACCATTTTTATATATTATGGAGAGAAGTAACAGAACAATTGGCAAAGTACTTCTTAATATGAGCAAATATCAACAATTTTTTGGGGAGACTTTTACCACAAAAAAATTATAAGCGAAAATTGACCCTTAAAAAGCTTTCGTCTCGATTACTTCGACATACTAGTTTAATTAATTGGTAAACTTCAGATTGAACCCTAACGCAGCGTTTTCGCAAATAATGACTTGAGAAATATTCTGTTGAATTAATTACAATGAAATGAGTTTAATGAAAATTTGTAATAACCCCAGTAACTTTACAGGAAGATACTCCCTTCTGTTGTGGAGCGTAGATGCCAATTTTGCGATTTTTTCGCTAAATCTAGCTACATTTTCCTTCTTTTATCTACATCTTTCTTTCTCTGCGACATCTCGTTCTCAATGGGGCATGTTCTATTACTGTGACCTTCCTCTACCTACTCTACTAACAGAATATGCTTGACTAGTGTATAAATTAAATTAGCATTATTTTCAGTCGATAAAAAACATAATTTTCATACTATTACATAATTTGTGTACATGCTCCATTCATGTAAAGCGATTTCATTTTTAAAATACTTTTTAGCGACATTTTTTTTAAATTTTCGACATTTCAGCTACTTTTTAGAGTGCACCTGGCGACAACATCAAAATAAATTGGTATGTGTGGAGATAATTTAAAATCTTACAAGATAATGGGATATGGTTCCCTGTAATTTTAGCTTGCTTCAACTAGTTTAAACGGTAATTTTTGGGTAGGGAACTCAATCAAAATCAATCTTTTTGGGTAGGGCACTCAATCAAAATCATTCTCTCGTCTATTAAAAGCTACATTAGACCGAAGGGTCGTCGTGACTCCTGTATAAGCAAGTGGTTCGATTCACAGAGGGGGCGAAATGACTTAAGCTGTCGAATCGCTTTTAAAAATACGAAAATAATCGTACTATTACTGGATAGTCGTCTGCCTCTCGAAAGCAAGAAAGTTGGAAACTATATCATGCGGGAGTGTAGATTTAGGATAATTGCTCACTTTCACTGTTATCTCATTTAAAACATCGCAAGCACAAATTTTTGAAGAATAAGCTTTTAGACCAAGCAATTTTCAGATATTCACTCAGAAGAAACCATAAATATAATAAGAGCGGTACCTTCAACTGGATTATTTGGGTTTCCACGAACTGGGAAAGCCAGTCAGTCGTAAAGTTTGCGTTTTTGTAAACTATTGCTGCTCATAAAATCACCCATATCCTCAGTGATACCCCATTGCTAAGACTAAAACGTAGAAAATAACTTTTCTTATTTTGCTTTTAAGAGAAATATTCTATGTACCCTGAATAATGAAATTGTTTTCGTGAGGAAATTTTGAGTATATTATCGTAATTGTTTAGTCATTGCTGTATGTTTGCGAGTACTGGCGGAATTTCCTCTTTTGAGTGGGGAACCTAAATTTACAAATGCGCATTGCGCCACAGCTAATTCAAAATGCACTATTTACTAAGACCTTCGCTATTCCTTCTCGTTTAACGAAAATTACTGTAAAATCCAGTTCGCCTGAAATAATACAGTTGAAGTGCGCCTACAGGAATTACTGTTTCAAAAGTGTATATTTATTTTGAAAACTTGGCTCATAGCACTGAAATGATAGATAACTAATAGTTTACTCGAATGTTTCTATGTAAAAATTTGAAAGGGATAATTTTAGAGTAGAAGCCACATTGATGATTTCCAGGGTTGAGTAGTAATTTCCAGGTAATAAAAGGCTGGATTTATAAGTTGTTCTGACTGTATCCTTCTTCAGTGGAGGGAAAGTTTAAAAATTATACTACTACCAACTTTAAACAAAATTTATCAATTTATTTTGTGAGTAATTTCTTAGGTTTACTCATCTGAAATTTTCGAAAAAGCAGGAAATAATGAGGCAAAAATGAAAGTATTTATTATAATTTGTTTTGGTCTATTAAAACTGTTATTTCACATTATCTAGGTTACCATATAAAATTAATTTACAGATAAAAGAGAAACAAAGGCTATTCGAGCACTCACCAATAAGTGATACGCAATTATAATTTTGTTATTACGGAGGTATAATGTGGAGGTTTTTGGTAATGTCGAACGTGTTTGTACAGAGAACGATGGGCTCTCCTCGAATCAAAATTTATCCTCTTGAAAAGTGAAGCAATCTTACACGAGGGAATTTTACCTTCACAACCTTCAGGTCTCTACACCTCCTATTTTCTTTTTTGAGATGGAATAACGGGACGATCAGGTAATCTTAAAAGCTTGAACTCCGCCTCTGGGATGAAGATCAACGTACTTGCGTATGCATTAGAGGTGCGGTTCAACTGTTTTAATTTTCGCTCGGAATAACTAGGTGTAGCGTTAAGTTTCTTGAAATGAACGTGCTTTTCAGCTTTAGTTTAGTTTCGAAGAAGTTATTCTCAGTTCAATTGAAAGGGATCTTATCGGTCTGAAACCAACTCATTTTTACGTCTATGTATATGATAAATTGCCATGGAGATTCTCTAATCTTCGCTATGACTCAGACAAAACGTTACAATATCAGGTCCTAAAGTGTACATCTAAAGTAAATATTATAATATCGGGCATAAAGGTATGCAGCGTCACACTTTATGAAAATATCCGTTTAAATGATTTCATTTCTATGATTGATGCCTCTTATCTTACATACTATTATTCTTCTTTTCATTATATATTATATCTTTCTCCAAGTCCTTCCATCAAACCGGGGCAACACAAAATTTGACCGGAATCATGAGTTAAAAAACTATGACAGTCCCGATCAAAACGGACAGTATGATAAGTCTACACATCAGCGCCCAACTGCCCGAAGGCGTTGAGGAGGAATAAAGAAGGAAAACCTAGCCGTCTCATTATAATCGACTTTTCAATGTGTTATACTTGGTAAAAGGAAAAGGGCGGGTAAATCCTCGGTCCTAACGCCCCCTTTTGCCACTCTTGCATCGTTACGTCCTCTTGGAATAAAGCACCGCCCTAATCACCGATTCAAAATAAACTGAATCGCAGCCTTTAGCTTAAAATTTCCCTTTTTATCGGTATTCATAATTTTAAATGGACGGGTCATTTTCTAGAGGAAAGGGAGATTTTAACCGTTTTGAATTTTCAATATTTCGGACACAGCTTTAGTGTCCTTTTGCTTTTTATTGGGGAAGTCTGGCGAAGGAAAACGAGAAATACACGTTCCATTCGGCTCGATTCCAGTCGCGTCTCCTTCGCGCTGTGGGTCGCGATTATCCGTTGAATGTGGTAGTTCTCCAAGAGAAGGCGAAATCGAGACAGAGGCGAGAAATGGCATTATTTCAGGCAAGCCATATGCCGGACGCAGCCAAAAACAGGAGCATGTTTATACGAATTCAGGAAATCCTTTTCTTCTGGGGTCATTCGTGGATGTCAATAAATTCGGTCTGTTGCGGATCTTCCGCGGCTATTTTCGTCCCAGCGATTTCACCTTCAAACCATTAACTCATCAGGTTTGGGATTTATAAAACAATTGCTCAGCCGCTCTTCAAATAGGTAGCTGAGAGAAAAATGCTAAAGGTCCTAAAAATTCGGCTTCATTTCAACTGAAGCACGTTTTGCACATCATGGATTTATCACTATCATCTACATACCGGCTATATAAGCTGCATTGCCCATATTGATGACACGGCAAGCTGTTAACATGATATACATTGTTCATGTTTTTTTTACTCCTTACGGATCGTGTTTGATTTCTTTAAACAGATCTCAGCAGTCCGAAATCAGATGTTATCATCAACCACATTCTACTTGGGAAGAGATGAATTGTGGAGAATAAATATTTCTAAAGAAAATTAGTAGGGTAAATAGAGCGAAATATTAAAATGTAAGTAAACGTAACTCAATTCATCCAAGTAGTCAAAAGTGTGTGAAGCAGTAAAGTATGAATAATCGAAACAATTTTGGACATGACGTAATTGACGATTTATTGTAAATAACTCATTCGTATCATGAAATTTTAGCTCGAAAATCTCAATATGTAAGCTCGCAGGGGGCATTAAACATTAAGGGTATTTAAGCTGTACTGATTTTCTTAAATTGAGTAAAAGTTTATTGATTTATTTCAAAATCACAACACTCTGCATATAAAATTACGACCAGGAAGGGAGGATAAACCAGCAGTTAAACATAAGTTTCTTTGTATATTGCGAGATTTGGTGAAAGCATTTTCAAATATTCCTTATGTCTGTTATCCGAGAGCAATTCACCAATAATGTCTATATTATTAATGATTTTCAGGAATTTTCTATCAATCTTACATTTCTTTTCACTTAATTTTTTTAAACTTATAAGTGCTTATTTAACTACAGTAACTCTAAAGATGCACAAGAATAAGGCGATAATTGCATAATTGAAATAGATATTGACTTTTCATATTTTATCGACTATGTGATAGTTTGAGCAATAAAATCCTAAATTGCAACGGAGTTTGTTTTCGGATAAGTGAAATTAAAAAAGGTTACACCAAATATGATTGGGAATCTCATCAAAAATAGAAGAATTGAGATAAGGCATAAAATTTATTATTATTAGAATTTTATTACTTTTGATTTACGTGATGAAATACGCGACATCGTTATTCCCGTTATCAGAGCACGTGGTTTTTGAACGTGCCCTCCAAGAGATTTCGCGAGATTACAGTGAGACGGATAACATTATTACCGGACTCTTTTTCCAAATAGTTTAAACCAAACGATTTATCGTACAAATTTTCTTATCGGACCGATTGGATGGCCAGGAGGAAGATGTTCAATCTCTGTCTACACATTCCTATTGGCCACCTAATCTTCTAAAGAAAAATCGTACGATAAATCGTTAGGCGTAAACGGGGCTTAAGTTTCTCTTTCAAACCTACTCTATAAAATACGAAAAGAATGTGAAACCAAAATGCGTAGTTCATAGAAAAACTGCAAGGCCACGTGAAAGATCAATAGACTGCGTAGATAGTATATTGGACGGAATCAATTGCATACGCTCTTGCCATCAGCGGTGATTCCGAACAATCGCCGCGCGAGGCCAATCTGATGCGCATTTCCGCCCACCACATCGCAGTATCAATTCGCACGTTATCCTGCGGTTTGGAATCCATTAATGCAGTTTATGCGAAGATTCCATTCGTTTCGGCGCGGCGATGATAGCGATATATTTGTCTAGAAAATGCCCCCACAGAAGGGAATACAAATGTGTCATGGCCGATGGAACACCCACGAACTCGGCTGCTGACATCGATATTTGAGAGGAGATTTATTTGGGAACATGCTAGGGTCAATAGATTCCGGTTGTTCGTTTCTTACAAAAATCAGTACTTGTAATTTTCGCATCTGCTTGTTGTCTACTACAACACATATTAATTCAAACGTTTTCTTAAGAGTAATTAGTGCATCGAGGGCGCGGGAAGATTCAGTTCAGTATTTTAGTTCGGAGACTGCTGGCAAATGCTATTCCAAACTTCGCCCTCTAGTTCCCTCTCTTATGCTTTTCGCGTTTAACATGGAGATGATAACGACAATAACCTTAGGTCTTTTTTAGCAATCTGTCTGAATAGCCAGAAGCGTTATAGAACCGAAGGCAACCTTCCCTTTCCCGCATCATTCTTACAAAGTTAAAAAAATTATTCCGATCTTTCTCTTGTTTCTAACTTTTTCGTAATTTGGAATGAATTTCGAAATTGTTCGTAAGCACCGATCATTTTTTAAATCCTCAAATATCTATCGCACATCGATTTTATGTGCAGATCTTTTCGTATTTCTTAAGCTAATATAATAAAAATTACACCTTTTTATAATTTCTTTGGAGAAAATTCAATTTTTTTTGTATTAAAATGAACGTAAAAGCCGTATCTCTTACCATACGTAAAATAATGCCCCACTGTTATAAAAATCTTTAAACCCTTTGGACACTTGTTGGATTTAAAATCGTCATACTATCTAGACATTAAAATGGCTCAAGTAATCACAAACGGAAAATGATAAGTTTTTGCAATTATATTTGCGAGATGGTGAATATATATCTCACAAACTAGTTCAGCGAATGATTGGAAGGACCAGATGGTTGTTGTGAGCGTTCAATCCATCAATCGATTAACGAAGGATAGCACATATTTGAATTGATCTAGGAATTAAGAACGTAAAAAATGAGTTCATATGCCTTGTTAGTGGGATCCAATAAGTTTTTAAGATGTCAGTATCGGCGAAAAGGAAGCAGGAAGACACTAAAGTGATGAGATCAGACTATATCTCTCCCCGCCACTGTTTTCTGAGAACTCTTTTAAATAAGTCGTTGACATCCGCTGCTCCCCGAAGGAGGTGGAAAGTGTCACATCTGAATTAATTCCGACGTCTCAGGGACTTGTGGCTGAGGTCGGGGGGCTTAGGAAATCCTTTCGCTGCGAAATAAAGTAGGATTTAGGTTCACCGGGTTAAGTCCGTATTTGCGAAAGCTGAGGAATTTCTAGCGTTGTCAACTTTTTTCCCTTTCAACTATTTTTCCCTTGGAATTGAGAAGGCTCAATATGAGAGACTGAAAAACTGTCTTCTATTATTGTCTTGAATTATTGTTGCATAAATGATAAACCCAAGAAATGGGCATATGCTTTCATTGGTTAATTAGAAATGATCTTATTAAAATTATTTATCAACCAAACTCATAAACTGAAGCGAATTAGCTAATGCAGTCGTTTTAAATAGTCGATATTTAGGGAATTGGCCAAAATTTGACGTAATTTTCGTCTGTAAAACTGATTTACTGCTAAAATTATTTTTAGTATAAAAATACTTTTAGGAAGTAACGAGATAGTGATTTCTTCAATTCCAAAATCGTTCTGATTTAAAATTTAAAATACTAGGTTTGATATTCTATTTATAAAAGTGAGTGTTACGTATTTTCATCGAATTTTATTTTATCACCGACCTACGTTTTTGCACACATGAATTTAAGCCGTTATATACTGCACAATTTTAACACGACACAATCATATTTGGGGTATTTAAAAAAAATACGCCTTAATTTATTTTCGTATACTGCACCAAAGAAGTGGTTTATACTCGTATTTCTTTCTTAATTACTTAATTAATCTAATAAAGTTTCCATTCCTTTTTATATCCTTCCCATAGAGACCAAGAGTCCCTGAATGAAATGAGACGCCATCAAAGGTTAACTTTTTCGATTAATTTCCAAGGAAGAAAAATAAGGCGCAGGAAAATGGAAGGAAAAGTAAAAAAATAAGTTTTCATTACACCTTCAATTTTAAGTAAAAGTTTCTCAAAAAATAACACCAGCGAAGATTTCCTAAGTTAATTTTTTCTCCTTCTTTTAAAGATAAATTGCTTATTAAGTAATCATTAAATGAACAAATCAAGAATTTATCTTTATTGTAAAGTAATTGTGCTTCATACAATAACTGTTATTGTATTTCCGTTTGATAATTTGTATTTCTATATTGAAAACAAGTTAGTTAGTTGTCGAGTTAAGAACAAGGCCTATATTAAAAACGATACCTTTATTTTAAAAATCAATGGTAAAATCTCTGATTTTTCCGATATAGTGAATTTTTATTTATTTGATTGCACAGTGGTTGTATTTTCTTGCAGCCGAAGATTATGAGTTTATTTTCTATTCTAAATCTATAAAAACCCTCTAATTGAATCTCAGACGAATTACTGATTTTTAAAGCTCAAATTAGAAATTTACGTTCGGTGATTTGAACCATGCAAAACACTGGAGTACCAAATATCCTATGATCCGAAAGAGAAAATTCTCAGTTTCTCAAAGCGTAAGAGGTTATTTACGAGGGTGAACCTTTTCCTTTATTCCAAATTTAAGCACGCATTTTTCTGTATTTGTTTTTACATGTCCTACTGATGATCAATTTTCAAAACAAACTTTCCAAACTGCAGAATCAGCAAACGCATTGGCACCTTTAGCGTCATTCCTGGAAAAATTACTCATTCAAAGAGTTAATGGAACAGAATAACCGATAACGGGCTACCGGATAGCCAAGTGGGCAACGCGTTCGACTTCGGCGAAAGAGGTCCCGGGTTCGATTCCCGGTTGGGGCCTACGTGAGAAATGACCAAAGCAGTCGAAGCAATTTTAACAATACCACTACTACTACTAACCCAATGCAACAAGATCGGTGGGAAGTTCCAGATCTTCCATAATTTTTCGGTGAAGGTCTTTCCTCCTGAAGAATTTCTTTAGGATAAACAACGTTAAAGGAAAAAAAAACCAATTCCAATAACATTAAAGGAAACAAATGTTAGCTGATAGAATGTCTGCTTTACAGTTCACTCTAGAAAGTATTGGCGTCAAAATAGATCGTAGTCTGAAGCGACGGTAACGTTAGAGTAGAACATCGATGTTAGTGCCTTTCATAAAAGGAATCAAAGGGGAAATGGCGTCCTCGAGAAAGCGACAGCAGGTGAATGCATAACAGTTTGATAATATCAGTACCCTCTCAGAAAGTGCTTTCTGTCTCTTCAGTTCCCTTTCATTCACGACCAGGCCGTTCTTTGATGGGGACGAGGAAAATTAAGAAGACAATCTGCTGAATAGCCTTCTTAAGGGCAAAATGACAGGAATGGCGGTAACTATTTATCAAGCACACGCGACTATGTAAGTGAAATCAAGGTCAGTTCAACTCAAGATTGGGACCCCGGAAATATTTTGTCTTTAAGTGAAGAAATACTTTCACTTAGGTTTCTCAGAAATTAGGTTGCATAATTATCTTAAATAAATGCTGATACGTAACAAAATTTACGTTGAATCAACAGCGAGTCTCGAGTTGTACGAATTTAACTGTAGAATATTTCTACACATGTTCGTCTATTTATCAACTTTCATAGTTCTCCACAGCTTCCAAAAAAAAATTTTAAGAATGAAGAATTACTGAGAATAAATTGTAACATTTCCCAGCCAATTATTTATTTAGGAATATTCCCTTAAAAATGAAATTCATTAAGAATTATACAAAACTTTCTTTCTCTTCCCTGGCTATGTAATATTAGTTCATCAATTCTTGAAAATATTGAGCGAGTATCTAAAATACAGAACGTGAGTCACAGCTCCATTTTTGAGAGGCTATGTTGATTTTGAGCAATTTTTCTTAAAAGTACAATAAACGCGCTCAAGACTGAGGGACTGAAAGCCGCATTATATGTGGGATAGCGTTTTAACCGATAGAACTTTCTTGCACACTAAGATAGACGTGTTTTTTGGCTCTATCGTATTTAAAGAAGTACCCAACTCTTTAAAACAAAAAATGACATGTTTAAGTTTCCTTTAATTCAACAATGGTGCTCGTTTATGATTAAATACGAACGAATTTAATTACTCCCGTTAGCAAAATGAGCGAAATTTACCTAACTAAAACTTTGAAGGAGACCATACAGATAATTGAGACAATTTTTAGCTTAATAGATTCGGCGAAAGGTCGGCTAAAGTCGGTTGCAGTTCATCTTGCGACGGAAAAAACCGCCTTAAAAGTGGTTAGCAGAGCGTTTTAGGTGACATTTTTGTCACGTGTTTCGTATAAAAGGAACCGGGATCGAGGGAAAACTGCGCATTAAGTAGATATTACTTCTTAAGCGGTAGCGCTTTAAACGGGTATTTTACTGTAGTTCAATCTTTCATTAAGTTGCCAGCTGAAATCATTCCAAATAGGCATGAACGAAAGTCTCGACGTCTTGCTGAGTTGGTACATTTTCAAAATCGCTGTATTCTTGAAAATCTTCCGTAAATATTTCGCTTTTCTTCAATCTCTCTCTTTCCTATATGCAAGCAAAAGAGAAGGAAAACGGTGGATAAAAGAGAAGTTGAAATAAACTTAATTTTCGGAGAGGAAATTCGGAATACAGCGAAAAGCTGAACATTGGAAAAGTATTGGAGGTTTAAAAACACTCCGTAAGCCGTCTTTCGGCAAGTGGAACTCGCGCTCAGAGACAAACGGGAAGCTCCGGATTACCGAAGAAAGGTTTGGGAATCCAAAACTTACCGCGCAGAAAGAAGATTGTTTTCCGGAAACTTTGAATGGGGAAAACGCGTGAGGAAGCCGAACAGTGATGGTGCGTGGAATTTATTGGGCAGTTTGGTTTACAAGGCGCAGACAGACCGCGATTCCGAGGACTATTTGTTTACGGATCGCTGAGGAGTAAACAGCCGGAGAAAGGGGACGTGATCGCAATCATTCTTCCTTTTCCACCATTCTTCAGATGACGTCACCGCCCGCGACCTGCGGGACTCTGAAAGCGTCGTGACGGAGAGAAGACTGCGCTTTGGCAACAATGATTTTTAATCGGTGAGGTCAACGCGTCCGTCAGCGTCTCCTCCCGCACATCCCCGCTCGTTCTTCATCCATCACATCTCCTCCACGGCCGCCAATTCACATCCAATAAAGAGCGCGTCCCCTTCCATGCTTCGAGCATCAATTTATTGTTACCGGAGCATCCTTTTCGAAAAGAAGGTAATGGAGGTTATCAGGGAGGTTGAGAGTAATTGGGGTCGGAGGGATGATTAAATTGTAGCCTTTGACCTATCCAATCCTTTCCATCTAAATTTTCTCGGATTCTCTCCATTGAAAACTTGCTGCTTCTTACGAATTTTAAAATGTTACTCTAAAAAAATCTATGTGGGTTTAACTTCTCAAGTATTAATAGTTAATGGGATATTAGAAGGAAGGCAGTAAACTTCGTCCTCTATTTTCACCTGACCTATTTCCTTTCTTTGACATAGAGTCATACAGATTTACTGCACTAAGGTCCAAATGTTCCCATTTGGCAGTGACTTTGACTCTATTTTTTGTTTCCTATGAAGGAAGATTGCATGACAAAGGGCGAATGAGTACCGATGAACTTTCAGAACGTTCGTGAACGTACAATTGAGGCTAAAGTAATAGTGAGCATAAAGATGAAGTAAATCTGAAAGACGCCGGTGTGCGTGATATTGCTACTTCTGCAGTGCGGGAAACAGGTGCAAACATTAATGAATGGGAGATTGCTAAACATCACAACCTTGATAAACATTAAAGGGATTTTTGCTATTTCATCCTCCCAGAAAAGTATTCCCTGGGAATATTTGTTCTGAAAACGAACGAACTGTAAATTACTTAATTAGGTGAAATAGGAACAAACTTTTAAATTTTCCTCACATAAATTATGTACGAATTCTCTTTATAAAAAGCATTACGAAGAGGTCATAAATTATGAAACTTATGGTTATTATCGCTTAAATGTTTTTGTTCAAATTATACAGGTGTTACAGCTTTTACTGATTGTAAGTTTGGAATCACAAGGATCTTCCGGTGTAATTGGCACATTCTGTTTTCATTCTATTATTAAAAAGGGTTAAACCTACTTTGCGATCACGTATCCTTTCGTAAAAAAATATTTCCTAATACCTCATTCGCGCGATATATTTGAGTTTTCCTAATTTAATATCTTCTTTAAAAACATCACCACATGGCTTCAACGCATTCTTTTTTAATAAGTTTGATAAAAGAAGTTTACCTCGTAAGAGTGTAGAATTTTCAGCAATGAATTAGAAGTCTAAATTACAAGCAAAAGTTTACTAAGTTATTCATCAGTATCCAAAGTAAAAGAGCTCAGGAAACACCATGATTGAAAGTATCAATGAGTATGTACCTATAGACATGATAAATTATGTAGAACACTGGCTTAGAAGAAAAGCGCTCCTTTTTGAATACGTTGATGAAAGAAAGTACTAGCCTTTTTAAACATCGGGATGGTAATTAGAATTAAATATGTATTTGTTTAATAATCGACTGCTGCCCCAGAAAAAAACTATAAGATATTTCCCATGGTCTACATACATAGTTAACACGAGGAGGAAGATTCCGGGAGATCAGCGATGGCGTCTCCAAAGATTTCCTTTGAATTGCAATATTCATTACTTCATCCTCCTACGATATAATAGTCTGCGCGTGTTTTGCACTTTGCACTTACTTGATCTCTTGATTTTCAATTTTTAGAGGAAAAGTCATTCCCTTATTCAAACTATTATTATGCTTGCGCTCCATGTTTTGCTATCTACATTCAGTAGACTAAGTAAGCCTTTGAAACTAAATATCTCTTGAAAGATCGATGCATTGATTGATTAATTCTATTCATGAAAGCGATATAAATACTAAGTCGGCGAATTAGAATTAGTTAGCATGAAACCCCTTGATGGTATGAAGTAATAGAAGAAATGAACCGAAGCTTCCACAGTTCACAATAGAAACCTATCGAGGCTTTCCTGAAATAAGTAAGTAAAGATAAGTAGCAGTTCTGCATTGTATTGAACGATTTATTTCGTGAGTTAAACCAGTTACTTAAATACTTCACTTCTGAATTGAATTTACAGAAAATCTATGACTTGTGCGCAGTAGAATCTCTAGGTGTGCCATATCAACGGATATATTTTCTCAATTCATCCACGAAACGCTTCCTCGCTGGGAAGAATGCCTGACTCAGGAATTGTTTGTATACGAAACACAAGAAACTATAAATTGGAGGGATTATGGGATATTTTTTGCTAGTGGAAGAAAACCATCCTAGCGTAGAGGAGTTCATCTGAGTTACTTGGAAGCGCAATAAATGTAAGAAAACTAGTAAGAAATTGCGGAGAAGTTGACGATTGTTTCTAATAAACGATGCCTCTCTCTATGTCTTGGAAAGAGTTTATTTCTTATTTATAAGCAATATTTTTAGAAGGGTATTTTTCAGATATAACTTGCTAACTATTCTTCTTGAAGGAATAGAAGAAACAGACTCCTGTGGTAAAAAACGGAATTGAGATCATGAAGCAATATAATAACTTTCCGATATGAAGCGATTGATCAGTGATTCACGCATTACAACCAGGGTTCTGAGGAATCAAAGTACGGAGATTTTGACAATCTCTCCTGGCCTACAATGAATGGATACTCAATCTAAATATCCTGGGCGAAATAACCTTTTACTCTGATGATTTTGATGAATTTCCTTCTACATGTCACCCCCACCTCTTATACCATTCAATTTTCATGGACAATGAGAGAATAACAAACTTCTTTTGCAACGATCCGCTCAACATTTATCTCTATGTTAATTACAGAGATGACATCAAGTCAAACGTTAACGTATGGTTCATCGGGTAACGGATTTTTCTCGTTTCTTCTGCCGTGTGTGAATTTTTCAGTTAACGCAATGGTGTTAGGAATTTATATGCTTTGCCAAGAAAAAGAAAGGAATTAATTGTGTAGTTTATTGCCTTCAGTTATTTCAAACTATTTACCTCACGCTGTAGGAAACGTGATTTGGAACGGAACTAATGGTTAAGTGTCATGTTGGGGAAGGGAAATAATATGAAATCTCACAACAGAGAAAGGGAAAGTAGCAGACCAATTGGCGATTGAAATGAAAGTCTTAGCAATCGAATAGTGTTTACTGATCTTCATCGAATATGAACATTTGCGATCATAAGTTAAATGAAAAACAATGTTGTTTCGAGAAGCGCAGGTAGTAGCCTAAAAATAATTCCGAGAATCTGATATTTATTCTCACGTCAGTTTATTACGATACTTCTAAATTCACGTACATAAAATGAATACAGTCCAGGGAGATCTGGTGGAACTTCATAACGATGAGCTTCTAAATAAATACATAATTCCCTACAATATAATACCCTTCGGAAGATAAATATCATAAGCTGAAGATTGTTATACACTAATATCCCTCGTATTTGTCTTATCCGTCCTGTAATACGATGAATAGTAAAAATTTTACTAATTATTTTACCACTAAATGTGTTTATGGTTTATACCCCTTGGGGTATGATCAGGTACAAGAACATTTTGTGACAGAGTGTATACATTAAATGGAACAATATTTTATTTCTCTGTCTCAAAATATTCTTGTACTTGGTGATGACCAAGTGGTAGAAACCCTGGTCGTATAATAAATACGTTCTATAGTCGAGGTATAAGTTTAATTTTTATCATCCTTCATGATGGAAACCTACTAAGTCGAGGTTGATTTATTAGATTCCATCATGTGATACTTTAAAACAGCTTTGATTGAATGTTTAATTCAAGATTATTATTATTTCTTAGCACCTAAATTGAGAGTATAATTGAAGGTTATTGGGAAATTTAAACTCATAGAGGATGACGGGTATAATTTATCGAATAGTGGGAGTAAAATCATCACACTTTTCTCCAGTTAAAGTAAATTTAGTGCTGCGACGCGTTACACTAGCGAGCTAGCATAATCCGGTAATGTTATATTTACAGCTCATCATTATATTACAGTTATATATGTTACAGTACATACATCGCTGCAAATATAACTTTAATAATAATGCATACTCGCTAGCGAAACATGTCGCAGTATTAAATGAACTTTTACGTAGAAAGTGTACGAAGAATTTTATTCCCGTTATTATAGCCTTCAATGAGGTAACGCCTTCCCGTATTGAATTTATAATTCTTCGACATTTTCGAGAAATGAGAATGCGCATTTAATCTGTGGAGGAGGCCAAGATGTTGTAGAAGTCCATATCTAAGGAATACTTTAAATAATTCAGTTGATGGCTACTAATATTCGAAACTGGTCGTACCATTAAGCCCTTTGTAATAGACTTAAAAAGAAAACTTGCTTTTAAAATATTATTTAAATATTCGCTACTGGTATTTACATAAAATTATTGGTAATTTTCGCCTTTTATTAAAGCCCACTCTCTATAAACATTTAAGATATTGATTTTTTTCGATTAAGCAGCGAGTGAACTTGCTTTAAGTAGCTAGGGTTGTCTCTTTCTTTTTTAGTCGTTTAACGTAATCCTTTTGTTAAGATAAATTAGAATTGTATACAGTGATAGGCCTAATTGAAGTTATTCGAATCAATTTCCAATTAGAATATTTGTTTCTGTTTCAGTGTTAAAGTTTTCACTCAGAGCTAAATGTTTTCCAAATTTTCCTTTTCTCTTGGATAACCACGTGGTTAAACTACGAGTTCCTTCCAAAGCTTTAATGAACGTATTGATCGCTGCTCAGGCGTGGGATTTAAGTATCCGCACTGAGCAGACGGTCCATTATTCAACTCCGTTCTACTAAAAGAAACAAAGCAATGAATGACACTTCATCGGTTCGCTTACGTTTAATTCATAGATTTCTCTGAGACGTGCGCAATTTCAACCACGTAGCAGCGGTTTAATAAGTGGCGCGCATTACATTCTAAACGACGCGCACATATATGGTATTCCATAGCATAACACGCAATGAGAGGATGTTGGACTAACAGTCGCGCACCAGCTCTCACTAAGTGCACACAAGTACTTTTACGGTCCTCCTCTTCAGGAATAAGAGCGCCAACATTGCAGTTCCTTCTTTAAAAGGACGCTACAGGTAAATAGTTGTGACGTATTTTTCACCCGGTAGAAATGGCTTTAAGTTAAAACGAGGAAAATTGAATATGTGATATAGTCATGCTTTCGCTCCATGTTTCGCTATCTACATTCAGTAGGCTATATAAGCCTTTGAAATTGAATATGTCTTAAAATATCGATGCATTGATTGATTAGTTCTAACCATGAAAGCGAATATTAAATACTAAGGCGTTGAAATCTTATTGTAAACTTCTCCGAAAATTGCTTTATAACATATACATTAATGATTAAGCCTTTGAAATGGGATAAATATACCTATATAATTGAACGTTCCCTAAAATATTGTTACACGAATAGTTTCTGCAACTGAAAATTAAATTATGTAGGAAGGCGTTGACATTTTACGAATCGAAAATTACAGATCTTTCCACTATTATAGTTTGACTATTTGGAATAAAATTTCTCTTTAGGTTTCTTATGTTTACAATAATTATCCACAAAGGAAGCTAATATGGTAATATAGGTCGAATGAGAGAGAATAACTATACTCGTATTAGGTATAATGCAGGCTTGAATTCTCTCAACTGTTTAACGAGCAATTGAAATTTTGCTTGCTCTCCGGTAGAACCCGTTCAAACGCATGTCTGAACATTTCATTTTCTCCATGTTCGGCGTTTGAAGAATAAATAAGCAGAAATCATCGTGATATGCAAGACTTCGTTGCACCACTGAAAGGCTTCATAATGAGGGAGGAAACTTAGGCTCGCGATGTTCAGATGTTTCCGTTGCTGTAGGACGAAATGGAAGGGCATAGCAACGGATGGGTCGGAGTACAATGAGTGACTGTAAAGGCGCGAATCGCTGTGGAGCGGAAAAATCGCGTTGATCCAGTCGGGTGCCGCGCCACATCACTGCTCCATGGAGCGTGAGTCTCAAAGCGATGCGTGATCTCATCTCCAGGCAACCGCTCTGCTTTATTCCTCCAGGAAAGTTCTTCCATCCACTCCACGATCGAAGCATTCTGCGGTTATTGTGCATCATCATTGTAAGCAGTTTTCATTGGGAGAACTAAATTAAGAATGTAACGCTTACAGTCTGCAATCATTACGAAGACACCTCATAAGTGTGCTGCAGAAATTTTTTCGCGTGTCACGTGACATCGGTATGTAATCGTGTATGACCTACAGCTTGAATCAATGTTGGAAAAATATCAAAGGAGATCATCATTTCTTCAATAGAGAATTTTTCTACAGCTTACGCAAATGTTTATTCGCATCATAAGTGAATCTTGCGGTCAAACTCGCGGTAGTGTTTGGTGTATTTCCGAAATATTCCGATGCAATTTTAGAATATCATTCGTCTTCATACGCAAGTTATAAAAGTGTCTTAAGCGTATGAAAAAGAACTTTCCCTTTGCGGAAACAATAAGGCGAAACGAACTTTAATTCATCGATTGATTGATTATTATAATTCGGTTACATAAATTTAAGCTCTTTCATTACTCTCCTCCTCCAGTGTTAAATTTAATTCGCGTTAGCCAGCGAAGATGAGTCATTTCTCGGTTTGACCGGCAATTCGCAAAGAGGCAACTTAAGGCTTTGGATGTAACATACAAAATTACCTTCTCATCCTTATGACATTTAAAGGGAAATAGCGAAAACAAAAGAAAGCGGTAGCATTTTCACAACGATGACATATCCAATGGCTAGTCAAACGCTTCACTAGTAATTATTACGAAACCTCCACATATATTAATGCGCTAAAGAAAGATCTCCAAATACTGAATATACGAGTAAGGATAGAGGTGGCCTGATGTTATCAGATAACACGTATAAGTACGACAGATTATACATGGCCTTACATTTTCTTCTTTCTAATATTGGTCGACGTAACTGATCTAAAGATACATGCAATCAGTTTGAGCTATTTTCCTCTAAATTAATTAGATAGGTTAATGGATCAAAATAGTGAGCTATCGATAGTTGACAAATTCATCAGCGAATGAAATATGGATTTTTATTTCTCGTTTACAGCATCATACAGCTATATAATTCATTTTTCCTTAAGCTAGTTGTAGGTTTACTTGGTGTTAGGCATTATAATTGCGTTATGGTGCAACTTTAAAAAGTAATTAGTGGGTGTAAGTAAAAGTAAGAGTGGGTGACAGGGAGTTTAATTAAATTAATCGGCGAAAGACATTATTAATATGTTTGGAAAGAGGACAGTTTGAATTTAACGAACGATAAGATGTCTCTATATGAAGAATTTCGACGATGAGCCAATTTAGCAACTGATCATTTCCATAGAATATGTTCCGTGCAACTTTCCTTTGAAGTGTGGCAGAGTAAATCGATGTAAAATAATTGTGTTATGAAGCAGGTTACTAAGATATATTAGCGACAAATGTGTGTATGTGTGTCTTTATGAATATGGATAAAAGCATATGATATGCCCGAGTGAGGAACCTGGTTTTAAATTATCATTTTTGGCACTCTATCACTAGAAGGAATTACCTTTGTGTTGTAATTCATTTCTGTGACTGAGGAAGCAAGTTGGGAAAGTGATTAGCCACTTTCCTGGTGATAAGCAGTGTTAACTTAATAAGAATTATTTTTAACAAGTAATGAAAGGATAACTTTTGAGGAAAAAGAGATCGGAGACCATGGCTTTTTATCTTAATTGGAACTTAAGTTTGTAAGAGGAAATCCAATGGCTAGCGAGGGGAGTAAACTTAGATCTCTCGCCTAAGGAAAGTCATGTTTGCGATCGTCGAAAGTGACGGCAACATTTGTTTCCTGTACGTTTTTCTTGGTTATAATAAGTTAGTTTTTCTTTTCCTTACAATAACTACTTTTGCATTCGTGGCCTAGGTTTTTAAAATTACAGACTTTCTAATTAACTCTACCTTGTAAATCAGACCCGGCCAACAAGTCCATCGATCGGTCGATCGCGTAAGGGTTTCGACTTAGGAACAGGACCGGGTTTACAAAATAAGCAAATGAGTTAACCGCCTCAGGACGCAGATATTAAACAAGCGGATTGAGATATTAACATGTCGTCAAAATTAGTCTCTTAAAATTGTATCGTTAACTTTAGGGTGTTTAAAAGGTACAAGTATGTTTTTAAATGATATTCCACGTGCACGAAAGCAGGATATCACAGATGTTACGGGAAATACAATAATCAGGTTCGCTCAACTGATTGTGAGACTGCAGAAAGTGGGAAAAGGCTATTTACACGGAAATAGAAAAACAAAATTATTTCTCTTTCCCGGGTATTTTAGCCGCGCTAAAATCAAACCTAATTTTGAGTGAATCAAAAACCTCACCTGAAGTTACCACATGCCATCTGTTAGATGAACCTTTTTAGGTTGAAGGTAATCTATGTCATTAAAATATAGCTATTTTTCTCATACTCATTTCTAATATCGTGTTCAATTTATACCGGCAATAACATTAGTCCATACCATTTTAATTCTTCATTGTAATGGAACATGGACGGTTATTTGGTTTAAAGTAAAACAGAAATGCAAAATGAGAATTCGATTAATGTCAAATTTCGGTTAATGAATGACTTAGAGAAGAGTTTAACTTGGGGTAAAATAAACTTTATTGGATTAAAAGAATCTAACATCGCAAATCTTATAATAACATAGGAATCAATTCGGTGATTCCTCATTTTCGTTTCGTTATTATCTTTTAAGACCTGAAAATGTTCACTCATTTCAGTCTCTGCAAGTTACGTATATCAACCTGAGGGTAGAATTTCGGAGTTCATCTGCAGCGGTGTAATTGTTAAGTAAAATTGTAAAATTCCAACCATTTCCGCGTTAATGCATAACTCCCTGAAATGTGACAGCGGCATAAGGTGTGTAACAAACTCTCCCGTATCTACAGAATTTGGAAGGATCTCGAACAGAGAGAGAAACTCCCAAAATAAAAAGTTATTCGTAAAACACTTTGCATGGCTGTTTCCCAAATGTTTGTCTTCCGCGGCACATTGCCACACGTTTGGCACATATTGACTCAAACTTCGCACTGAACCACTTCTTTATTAACTTCATTCCGATTGTAAATTGAAAAAGGAAAAGAGACTACGTCTGGAAACATAGCTTAAAGCTTCCATTACATTCTCATAAAACTAAAAAATATGCCAAAGTTGTGCGCATGTGAAATTAAAATTTGAAAAGGCAAATGAGAATTTTTCGAGATACTGCCGATGTAAAATGAAAATTCAACTTCGCATACTTCACAGAACAGTAATTAATTATTCGTGGAGTATACATTTTATATGGATCAAATCCTTGTAGAAACTAACGCTAAATACATCCTGTAGCACTTATATGTTGAACGATTACAAAACACTTGCACTAACGTCCTTTCGGTTCGGTAAATCCTTTCTGGAAGTGAACGGCTCGATTCCATAAAAGGAACTAAGAATTAAGTCCAAAATTATGACTAAATGGCGCAAGTAGATGTTCTTTTCTTTCTTGTTTGCAAGATTCTCCTGAGGCGTCGCTTCCTTTCGCGTTTTCTGCTTCTTTTATCTACAATTCTAATTCAAATTAGTGGGGCACTGTTGCTGTTGTCACATTCTGGAATTTCTTCAGCGATTGTCAGATTCTACATATGTACCATTTGCTCAGACAATACAAGGAGACGAGGGCAGTGACCTCGTTGAAGTCTTTCGAATCATTCTAATACAAATCCACATCAGTCCACTCTATTCAACCTCTACATTAATTACATACACGCAGTATCCAGCCGACAGGAAATTTATTAGAAATAACATCGGACTGATTGGTATAATTTCGGAATCAGACTCAAAAATAAAGTTGACAGTCGATTCATAAATTCTGAGAAGTAATTAATTAGACGATTTCTTTGCTGAAAGAAAAATAATTCTTCTTTATTTACCTTTTCAAGTTGAGAATACCTTCTCATACAACAGTATTTTACCTCGTAATATATTCGATATTCAAAGGAACTCTCTTTGCCAAATTATGGGTTACTCTTACAATAAATATTTCCAAATAATAAAAGCTGTTTTGAAAAATGAAAATGAAATTTTCCGTAGAAAGTTTGAATTGTTTAATAATTGAACCCTTTCTGCTAATTTCAATAATCTCAAACTATTTCGTACCGACAGTTGCGAGTTCAAATCGAATATTATCCAGCAAATACCTAGCCATTCTTACAATTTAACGCCTACATGAACACAAAAATATTCTGGATAGTTACAATTTTGAAATAATATGTTCCAATCTAATGTAAACCATCAACACACTACAGTAGCAGTTCTGTATAAAATTAAGAATAAAATCATGAGGTTCGATTCCGACAGGTTTTTCAATTAAAATCGTTTCCTATCCTGATTCGAAATAAAATCGAATATCTTAGCAACGCATCTATCGTAGCATCACTTCATATTACATTGCATCAGGTGGCTGCCAGCTGCGAGCTCCAACACAATCTAATTTCCAACGAAAATCTGTCCTAGCCAAACTAAATACATATTACTATTTAATAATAAAGCCGATAATTGGAAATTATCTCTTATCAATCATACTATTTACCGTTCATAAAATATTAAGTTATTATAGACTTAAATTTGACTGTCTTTGGAGGACAAGATGTATACAATGAGAGAAATAGTTTTTAATTATGTTCCGTCATGATTTGCGGAATGTTTACTAGTACAAATATAAAATTTAAATGAAAGTAACTGAAAATTTTATATGAATGAATCATACTGAGGACTTAAAATCAATTATTGTAAGATTTCAGACTCGAATATTTTCCGATCCGCAACGGCATGTTAATCAGTTTGGTTTGGTTCAAATGTTGTTCGCGGCTTTATGTTTCTTTCTTTTCAAATTCGAACTACGAGTGCCCCTAAGAAAGGAATTTACACCCGTCAAAACAAACAAACGATTCTCTCAGAAATCAATTATTCGGGGCTCGTCGATCGGGAGCGTTGTAAACAGAGGCGTTGCGGCAACGCCTTCGATGACGACCCTTAAAAAAGAAGCGTAAGTTGGACGTCATCGACAGAGATCAGTGAGCGATCTTGGAGGAGTCGATGAAAAAACACGACCCCTTTGCCCGTCATCCGAAAGAGCGGAAAATTTTGAATCGACCCCTCAATTGAAGGGGTCGGATAGCAAAATGGGGTTCTCGAAGCGCTGAGAAACTTCTTATTGCACTCGATTCCGGTAGGAACGCACATGAACGGAGCAGTTCCGTCGGGGATAGTGATAGTGCGCGTCCGTGTGCAGCCGTTCTTACGGTCTCGCCGAGTTGTCCGCTAGTAACGGTACGTGTCATTAATTCATAATGCATAGCAGTACATTGATGTATGGTGACTAACTTCGTCTTGGAGTAGAGCATTCCACTGCTAAGGTTTGGCAGTGATTTCCCTTTTCCTATTCTGTGTTTCGGATGCCTCAGCTGTTGCAATGAAAGGGAATTTTTCCGAAATAACTCACGAGGACAGGTATTTGAACCCTAAGCCCAAGTTTATTCTCTGACCAGTGTTGCCGTTTTATACAACTTTGAAATCGCGATGGCGTTACTTTCAATGCTTTATACGATACCTAGCGCTTAATTTGTCGATTTATTCCTTGAAGTTGAGCCAATTCCAGTATCTTTCATTCCTTCATTATGAGGGAAATGAAAGATATCCCCTCTATTGCTAATAAAGTACCCTTGGAGTATACGGATGGTGAGGGTTCCCGGATAGCCAAGTGGGCAACGTGTTCGACTTTGGCGAAAGTGGTCCCTGGTTCGAATCCCGATGCGGAGGTATACGTGTCGTCGCAGTACTTTTAACAATACCACTTTTACCACGGATTATGATGCTGTGTCAGATTGTGGTCGGAAATGAGTGATAAGCTGATTTTTCTCTGTTCGACGTAAGGAATGATACTTATTGAATGCGTTCCGAATATTAGCTATAGAGAGAATGTTTTAGCGATGATGGTGATTTTTTCCTGCTTAACTCTTAGTTTATGATGGGGACTGCTTTCTGCTACTATTAGTGGTTTACAATAGCTATACCACTAAGAAAAAATATTTAATCTTACCAATTGGTTAAAATGAAATTTGATGTAATTATACCGTTTTATTAAATCGGTAAAGAATTTAAACTACCTGCTTAAGCGACAATCCACGGAAACTTGAATTTATACAATGATTAAGTATTGTAATAAGTACAATTTAATATAAATAATAAATTGTATTATGATAATTGTAATTAATTATTATTCATTCGCATTCTTATTAACTAAAATCGACCTAATTTATATTGATAGTGTAGCGATGATTCTTANGCTTAAGCGGCAATCCACGAAAACTTGAATTTATACAATGATTAAGTATTGTAATAAGTACAATTTAATATAAATAATAAATTGTATTATGATAATTGTAATTAATTATTATATATTTATATATTATAATTATAGCTCTGCGGGAATGACTAATCGCATGAGAAAGGTATAAACGGACTAGGGTTGCTAGATATTTACTTGCTTCTCTTTCAAGAAATATATTTGAATTTTGCTAAGCTATATAATTTACTTCTTACGTTTCAGTATGTTTTTCAGTGTTAACTATCACGGCAATATATATTGTTTGACTATATACGTATTTCTATCATTTCAACTCTTTCTGAAAAATCGGAACCCTTTAAGAGAAAGTTTATATTGGCATTAATGACTTTGCCTGTAGATACACGTATTTCCCCTCCTGCAGTTTTACAATTTCCTTAAATTTTGAAAATCAAGCAAATGTGGTTCCCTAGCTTAAAAATAAAATTCATCACTACTCTTTTGGTATATCAGAATGCTGAGTAACACTTTTCTGATACTCCTTGGGATTGTATTCAAGCCTTGACGAATTTAATAAATAGTGTGTCTTTTTTTCTCTCCTTAGGCGCAACAAAAGTGTTTGTTTACGGCTCCGTCGGCCATGGCGGTCGACGACGTCTCCTTGAACGCCTCCAAGCCGGAAGGATCTCCGGACAGCGTGGATCTGAGGAGCGCGAGGAATTCGGCAGAGATCGAAACCCCTCCAAGTACGAGCCGAGCCTCTTCTCTTTTGACGGACATCACGGAATGTTCCTCCGGTTCCTCGACTTCCTCTTCTTCCGTCTCCCGCATCCCGTACCAGCAGCAGCAGCAACAGCCTCCCCAAAGGGGGAAGCACCTCTACAAGAGTACCTCGAGCTTCCACCTCAGCGGCGGGAGGGTTCATCCCCCTTCCAATGGCTGTCAGGCGTGTTGCCAATTGGCCAGGTTCCCTCAGCACCCTTACCACCCCTATAATCACAACACCTTGGCCGGTTCCAGACATCCGAGGCAGATGCAGACACCGCACCTCTGCTCTCAGTCGGTGGCCTTCAAGATGGGACACCCCCCGTTTGGGGGGATTTCGGGCCAAAACGGTTGCGGGCATCAGTTCGCGCCGGCGCCCTCGCAGCAGAGCCAGATGATGGTTCAGCAGCACCTCCGGCACCAAAGCTCCACTGCTTCCCTTTCCTTGAACGGCCAGTCGCAATTCGGGAACCCTCCGAGGAGCTCGTCGCCGGTGACCATCGGTGGCTGTCTGTGTTGTCCCTTCTGCTGCCAATGCGATCAGAGGCTCTACCGGAAACAGGTTTGTCTCTCTAGCATCTTTACCATTCCAATCGAAAAAGCTTCATAGAAGCTTAGAGCCGTTATGCCATAATAGTAAGCGTACTGTTTCGTAGCACGCGAAATACTTTCTTTAACATTTCTTTGCCTTCTTTCATACGATCTAACTAGATATGGCAAAACTTATCATCGGCGTATATTTGTCTTAATTCATATTATATTATATATAGAATTGATGGGAATATAATACTTGAAAATTACCAAATATTGAGGTCGCGTTGGAAAGAATAAATAATGACATCTACTCTTTATCGTAGAATTTTATAAACAGAACTTCTTAACGAATTTATGTAAATTTTTAGATGATGATGTCTGTCTGATAGCGTTTTTCCACGCATTTTAGGACCTATCTTTGTGTTGGATTTAATATCAAATATTTATATTCACTAAAAAATCGAGGACTTGAATTTACTAATAAGTGTAAAAGATTGATTAAAGTAAACACATTCAAAGCTGTCTATAGGGCCATTCTTCGTTCTAAGGCTTCATCGGTCAAATATTTATTTATTAATAATACACCAGCATACAGCACTTGGCCAAATACGGTTGACGATCAACAATAATTATAACGATAAAATCAACCATATGATTTGTCATCTAATTGGGGATAATTGGTAAAGAAGCAGCTTGTTTGTCAATCTATGTATGTGAAGTTTCACAGCTACAGTGGTACAATGGAAGTTACAGTGAAAATAACAATCTATTGTAAAATTTGATCTAGAACTTTGATGTTTGTTTGAATAACTATTGTTTCAGATAAATAAAAGAAAAATTACGGATTTCTATTATATTAAAATATTAATAAAAATCCACGAATGTTAGCAACACATGCCTCAGTTACAGATTTATTAGGCTAGGGTTGAACTTTTTAAGCCCTTACCCTTTTGACTCTTTTGCACTCCATTAACACTTTTGTTAACCCTTTCATTCCCAATGGGATCATAAAAAATCGGGCACTGCTGAACGCATTGTCTTTTCCTATTGACCTTTACTGCATGAGTGACCCTGCCAGAATCATCGCTCCAGCCAGTTTATCTCGCCAAGTACGAATACGCTAGTCCTTCAACAAGGAAGGTATCGGCGAGCTATATCCGTAAGCCAGATTACATTAACCTGTTGTGGATCAATCTTATTACTTTATCCCACTCTGAGTACGGAGTAAATTTCAGGGGAAGGCAAACGTATGTTGCTATAAAATTCGATTAACACACTATTTTCTATAATTTTTGGTCTTCTGACCATAACTTTCAGTGGAATTAAAAAATTAGGATTGTCATGGGGTATATTATAAATGAGTTTAACGAAACCGTCTAATGTAGTTCATACATATGGCTTTTCCCTGTGGGCTGGAGTTGGGCATATCTGTGCATTCCAGTTCGTTTTTATTATGCTTACATTCGTGCACTGATTTATAATCAAGTCTCTCTTCACTGAGTCGAAATAATATCGGAAAATTTATACGTTGGATTATCTGGCAGCCCACAAAACTGTCCCATTGCAACCATCTTTTACTGAAAGAGAAACGTGTCCTCGCCAAATTGGATCTTATTCTTGGAAACAAATGAGTACGCACACAATTTTGGGAATGGAAAGATTTGGCAAAGAATTCATAGTCAAAATCTTCGTTCCACGTCTGTGAACTTGTTAAAAGTGGAGAAGTCGTCTGCATGAGCATAAAAATCATCTAAACAAGGGACTATTTCATCTACGTGGCATATGTCGTGTGGCTAAAAGGGGGAAACATTATGCTTTCCAGCCATTTTATTTTTGTATCCCTATTTGCTGATCGCCATAGGAAAGAATCGGTTTATAAAAACAATTTTTCTCTCCTTGATACAATGGAACTTCGACTTACGAACCACTCTACCTACGAAATTTTCAGCAGACCAAAGTTTTTTTAAATCCCTTTTGACCTCTTGATACGAATTTAATTTAGAGGTACGAACCGAAAATAACGAACTGGAAAGAATTATGTTCTCAGGTCGAGTTGGTTACCACTGTGTATCTATTATTTTGTGCTAATTGCCGACTCGAACAGAGGGCTCGCTTAATGTCTATTGCGTCTTCCAAAAGCATGATTTCGCAGAATTATCAAGCAGTCGCAATCTAGCTAAGAATTTTCTTTCTTGTAAGGATTCTTAGCCGACGATAAAGGGCATTTTGTAATGCTGTTATAATAGCGACTTATGGCAAAACGCAAAATGTTTTAAACACTTTTTCTTCACAATCCAAAGCACATATTTGAAAGCTCCTCTCTTACTAATAACTTTTTTAACTATGGTGGAAATTTTAATAAAAAATGATATTTAATTAAGAGTTAATACAAGTTTGTTAACAAAAAAATCATAAACTGTTAGAAAGGATAACATTCTGAATTCAAATATGTAGTTTCTCAATGGCTATGGCTAATTCTTTACGGGGGATTTCTATCGACTATCGTTCTAAGATCCGGACGTTATTCATCATTTTAACGGTAAGTTCCACGGCTTTGCTCTTAGGAAAAATTTTAGGTCTTAAATAGCAGTGCTCTCAAAAATGAGGGAGAAGAATCAGAAACTGACAGATAAATTATCGAAATAACATTTCATACTTTTCATCATCTCTAATTTAGAGAAATTAAATTACCAGTTTTGAAATTACGACTGAATTACTTTAATTATTTGTGCATATGTGCAAAACTGAACATTACTTACAACGTTGATAAAATTTTCAGAGGTTAAAGGGCCTTTTATTCATATGAGAAATCATTTATTCGTGTAAACGTGTAGATATTCCATGTAAGTTTCCGTGTATGCAATGCCTTCGACTTTATTTATATCAATATTCCTCTTCAGCATTACTCTAATGAAGTGCAGTCTTTGTGGTTGTGTTTAATTTTCTGTGCGCGATGTGACTCTGTGCGAAGGAAAACAAACTTTTCTTAGAAATATGACCCTGGTTTTGAAACGGATAACTTATTGGCTGATATTAGATTTTACCCGAGGAATATTCGTGAGAAAATCGGTATATTCGAGGGCTTAGAATGAAGGAATGATCGGTTTGTTCGGAAGGAAGAAACTCGAAATAAAGAAAAGGTTTGTTCTGATTTTTACGTAATCCAATGATTGATTACCGAATCAGCTAAAAGATGAAGAGAAATCAAGTGAAGGATAAATTCATCGAGGAAAGTTAACGGAAAATTCAATGAAAGCGTTCCGACAGCTAATTTGTATCTGTCACGTGAGAAGAGAATTGCGGAGCTTCGAGTAGTATATGGTAGCTCAATACGTAATGGGAGTAAAAAAAACTTGGTTTAAGTCAGAGAATGGTGACTGTACGTCTCTAAATAGATCTATTTTGTTCGGTGTTTCAATATGCATAAGCAGTTGTGCCAGCTCCAACGCCAGATGGACAAAAACAACGCTTTCTCTCCTGCTATTTGTTAGGATCAGCTCGACTTCTTCGCCTTTGTGGTCGGAAATCATCCTCGCGGATAATGAAGAGTTTACGTTTAAATTTATATATAACACTTGACACAGCATATTATTAAGAAACATTCAAACAAAATATTGCGAAAAATGTATAATTTATATCTCTGAATTCCAAAATGTTGAACTCGAAAGTTTATTACTTTTTTATTTCCATTTTTATCGCAAACAAGTGCTTTAGGCAGAATAAACTCGCATGCTGTCGGATCTCTTCCTATTAACATCGATATTCAGACGTATAGAAGACGAACTGTTCGAAGAATTCAGGATGTACGCAAAGGTTTGAAGCAGCAATATCTTTAGAATTTCAAATGGAAGGATTTCTCCGAATTCGTTGTAATTTACTGCTGCAGTTGCAACCAGTATCCGAGATAACGGTTCAAGTTAGTGTTTCCTCTGACACATCTTGACAGAGTCACATGGAAACTCATGATTGGAGCCACTTTCCACATGGAGCGGATGACAGTTCCGATTAGGTAGGCCCTTGCGTGTAGTACTATTAGGCAGATATTTTACAGTGGCTATGCTGTCATATTCAAATATCCACTAACGGCCTCAGGTTACATGCTCTCTATTGGTTGAATTATCGAAGTGAGCACCATCAAAGATGCTCACGCATGTGTATTTTACGATATTAAATGGCATGATACAGTTGCGTTTTCCTAGCGTCATTCTTAAAGTTGACTTATCATAAGAAGCCATAACTTATTTATGCATTGCAGTACCGATGGGTTAATCGGCGAGGCAGACGCCTCAGGCACATATGAATTAAATAAGGAGAGACTCACAATTTTCATTATTCTTCTATTAATTTCGAATAAAATCAAATAAAATGAATTGGTAATAAAATACGCATATAACATCTGGCAGCAATATGGCTCGGCACGATTTTGATTTCTTGTAATCGCCGAATGAAAAGCTACTCGCTATCTTTGATGGAATAGTCGAGTAATTACGGTAGCTCTAAAAAAATCGAATTGGAATTTGCTGGCGGAATGTTGTTTGAATGGATTCGTTACGTATTCGCGACATTTTTGTTAAATAAAATGACTGTTAAGCCAAAGCAAATAGAATTTCTTGAATTATCGACTAAAATTTTCATGAACCTCGATTTTAAAATTCTTGAAACAAGCTCCGATCCTTTATTGGAAGATTCGGATAAAATATATAATGGTAGAGATGATGTAGAGGAGATATTTGTAGTTTAAGCAAACATTTTCGCATTAAGTGTGAGTGCTATACCCCTCCTGACGGTTTTGGAGTCAAATGTAATTTGTATACCCTATTACTGAATATTCTATAAATGCGGGGTTATTCAGAGAGGAATAATTACGTAAAGATTTAATTTACGAGTTAATTTACTTGATGAACGCATTCCTTGTTCGGAGACATTGTATCAAATGGTCATATACTGAGAATAATTTGTTATTTTCAACGGCGATTTAAATTTGCAATGAAGAGAGTGTAATTTTTGGAATGCAATGGTGTAATCGTTATGCGTCGACACTTGGTAGTTACATGAGCAATTTTTTCAGACAAGACGTCGTTTTAATTAAGAAGAAGATTTATAGTTTAAGAGCGTGAAATATTCTAATGTAAAATATACTTATTTCTTTTCATAGTAACATGATAAAAATATACTGTTCTTTCATTTTGTTTGGGTTCGATTTAAGGACATTATTCATGGATATGAATAATTTATGATAACGTGGTATCTAACTTGGAGACCAATTTCTTTGTTCATCAGGACATTTATATATTAGAAAATATGGGCAAATATCAGAAATAAGATCCCGAAGAACAGCTATGTTAAGTATGTATCTTTTGAATTCGCAAGAGCCAGAGTTGAGACTGGATTTGTTTCTACCGAATTTCTTGGCGAATAGATTCTACATATGTCTAAAGAGATTCTGTTCGATAAATTCTGATGTTTCTTGCCTCAGACACTCAACAAAATAAAATAAAAGGAAGCTGTAAAATGCCTGTATTCATTCCATTAGCCCCCTTTTTGGCTCGTCAACAAAATTCCCTACATATAAGTCATAGAGCACGTTTTTATGCGATTCAGGACGAAAACTTCAAAGAGCCCTCTCATTTTAATTACGAAACGAGAGATTTCAAAGAGCAGAGGTCCGCGACCCATGTAGAGCGAGTCATTTGCTGGGAGACATGTCCTCCGATCAATAGATAACTGAAATTTTCCATACGCTAAATTGGTTCCTTATGACACAGCTTCATTTTCAAGCTAATAAATAATGAGGTATGCATCAAAGATTTGGAATATTGTCAATCGCCGGTTTTGATATTGAAAATTAATTTAAATTAAATTGGGCGAGGAAATTAAAAAGAAAATAATTTAAAGTCAAGCGGAAATTTACCCGTGTATTCACTTCGTTTGCTCATTTCAAAATTAGTTCGCTCTCGTTTTGCTCGATGTCATATGTAACTCATAGAGTACGAACACTTTCTTCAAAGTGTTCGTACTCTATGAGGATCTATGATTATTCGTTCTTAATTATTAGTAATAAAATGCTGACTCGTCAATGGACTTTGCAGACTGTAACCAACCACAAATGTTCTAACCAGCATTGAGAATCATTTCTTCACCTTTGGTTTTTTAAAAGTAAGATCTTGTGACATTGTTTTTACCTCATAATATGCGCATGTAAATGAGGATCCCACGAGAGTCCATTGATCTATCTAGCACTGATATCGACTTAAATTTAATAGCAAGAAGAGATTTTTCAGCATCTGAATTAATTCATCGGTCCGTATAGAACGATTTCCAGTGCCTACGTCGCAACATCCAGTATGTTTTTCAAAAAATACTTTGTCGGATTCTTGTCACGTTTCCGCACCAGATATAAAGAATCCCAGTTTGGATTCTTTCCAAACGCTGCTTAACCAACCCTTTTTCCCGTAGGATATAAAGTAGGATTTATTCCCCATTTCTATTATCATAAGTAAATTCCTGCGCAGATAAAGCTAGGTACCGATCGCAAGGAGATCGCGTAAACTGAGTAAAATGTTGATAATATACGCAGGAAACAATCCATATGAATACCTTATGTCCGCTTCGAAGGAGCTGATGTTCTTTTATCTGTACCTTTGATTTTTTTACTTTCTTTTTCGAAATGAATGATTTAGACTGATTGCCCTAATTACTTTCGGCCTTGGTTTGGTTTGAACAAAAATTTTAATGGTGGTAATTTTGTGGTTGGACCATTTTCACCTTTCGTTTAATTTTAGCCGATTTCACGAAGAATAACTTTCACTGTTCTATAATAGAATAGAAGTAGATTAAATTATCTGTTTCGTAGCGAATTTACGTCATTAAAAGATCGGAATACATTGACAGGAAGATATCCATATGAATCCCTAAGAAACGTGAGTCGAGTACTCATTTGCGTAAAAGTAAAATTTATTTGTCATAGCATTGTTTATTAACGTGTGCCATTAAGTGAGTTAGTTGGGTTTTCGGAATAGAACGGAAGAATACTATTTTTTAAATTTTAATTATGCATTTGCTTTAGAATATTCGATTCTAAACTAAGTATTTTGCGAGGTGTGTCGCGTGGAAATTTAAATTCTACCACTTATGATTAAGTTAATTTAATGGGTATTGCATCACATTATACTTGACTACCTTTATAAATGTTTTTTATATTTACATAATGACGTCAGAATCGAATTTTAGCTCTCTGAACTTCTGAATTACTGTGATTCTTGGCAATTCGATAAGCATGAAGAAGAATGAGTTGCAGTGAGTTACTCGAAACGTGGGTACATTTCAAAACCTTTTCATTTATGAAATGAGTATATTTCCTTCTCACGCTGCTTGAGCATGGCGTCTTGGCGGAAATTGATGTGCAAATCCTTGCAGTACCAACGAAAGGTGATATTTAAATGTAAGTTACTATTCTGCTGAATAGTTTCATTTCCATCATTTCCTTCACTCTGACATTGGTTTTCACAGTTGTTGCTTCTGGTGAAAAAAAATTGGTAAAATTATTTTTTCTGCCGGTGCTATCAGGTTTTGCCCTTGATTCAATGGTCTTTAAAAGATTCGTAATGTGCAAGGAAAATGGTGAATAATGCAGTTATTTACTATGGATAACGCAGATCGTTAAGGCTAAAAAGCGAGACGTGTACGTATCTGAGGGATAGGATACGTTTATATCTCTTAGATCGCGTAAGTGTTGCTCCTTTTCAAATTGATACTGAATCTAGTAGAAATTGCCGGAAAATTATAATTTACCGGAGAGAGAAAAGGTAAAACTTACTTATGAATCGTGAAATATAAATTATCCAAGCCCTCCCCAGCTATCCTTTATCGAATTTTATCGCCGCATTTTTTTCATAGAAGAAACTCGGAGCTTACGTGAATAGCCCAGGACCCGGGAAGAGACTTTTGGTCCCCAGAACGTTTTCTGCAGCTGCTCTATATACCTCAACTTAAATCAAGAATAATTTTTAACGTGGGCCCTCTCTCGTGGACAAGTTTCTGGACAGGCTGCCCCCTCCTTTTCCCGGATCCGTGAGTTTATATCATATGCTTTAGTGCGTTATTTAATAACTTTGGTGAGTAGTCAGGATCGGGGTCAACGACATGCCTTGGAAACCAAATCGAGTGCCTCTGAGTTGACGAACTGGCTAACTCTTGGGATTAGTGACGTTGCAACATAAAATGTGCTTGCAAAAATGACTTACTTATTCTAGTCGTAAGGTAAGGTGAGGATGAGTATAAACGGAACGTCAGGAAGGAATTCCTGGTGCTGTTTTCCTTATCAAGGCTCTTCCTATTATTTTGACCGAGAGAAAGAAGAGTTCCTATGCGAGCTGAAGTCATAATTAACCACCCATGGCCGAGACCTTCCTCGCACGGGAGAAACGAGACGTTTGTTGTACTCCCATAGTTAGTGCCTCTCGCCGCTAGAGACCGCCAAAGACGATCGTTCTCGCGGTGGACCTCTGGTAAGCTCTTCGAAAACTATTTGGTAACTATCAGTACAATAAAGTTCCTTCCTCTTCAATAGAAGTAGCGGGAACTTATGCTTGCAAATATTGTATTTTCAATTCAACATTTCTGTAGCATTAGCTCGGGCGTTAAGAAGGGAAAATCTCTGTGAAAAAAATCAGTTTTGAAATAGTGACAATTGCTACGCTTACTACTTTGTTTTCTTCCCAACTTTCCGTATTTTTAGTTTCCTGGCTGATCACCTCATTCAATAAATATTTAAGAGGGTGTTCCATTTAAAGTCGCGTACTGGCAAGGGTAATATTTCGGCATACGTATCTTTCGAAATATTAAGCATCAGGGAACATTGTAAGGAATTTTTTATTGAAATTATGTAAATATGTAAGATATTTCATTCATGCTTAATTTTTTAAAAAGTTAGGTAGTTAAATGATTAAGAGAGACATTTCAGAGCTAAAACTTACTCGATTTATCGGTCTTGGAAATAGAATTTAGCCTAAGACGACTATTTAAGACAATTCCAAATACCTATATTCATCTAGAAGTAACGGTAATCAAATTCTCCGCCACATGCCGTTCAAATTTAAGAATTTCTTTAGCAAGTGATAGTTTTTAGTTCTTCATGAAAGATTGGGAAAATTGTTAGTTCATTTTGTTTTTATTTTTGCACTTGTTTGTCGACCGTAAACCCGATTTTAAAACAGTTGTTCTTGGGTAGCTAACCCCAGAACATTAATAAATTATTATTATTAAAAGGGATCAAGAATCATGTAAAGTCAATGGGACTGGGCAGCTCAATCGGTCTATAGCCTCTCCTAATATTTTCCTAACCTTAAGAAATGGCTGCCAAGAAGGCTCTTCAAAACTGCATAAAGCCATATGAATTTATCGCGGAGAGAATTATAGGCAGAATAGTAGACTAATGAGAAGCTTTCTATTATATTCTATCATTGATGGAAACCCCGCCTCATTGAATTACGTGAGGAAATTGATTAAGAGTGAAGTGTGTATTCGTTTTTTCATTTATCATTATCATATTATATGAATTTTTATGACTAATANGGCAGAATAGTAGACTAATGAGAAGCTTTCTATTATATTCTGTCATTGATGGAAACCCCGCCTCATTGAATTACGTGAGGAAATTGATTAAGAGTGAAGTGTGTATTCGTTTTTTCATTTATCATTATCATATTATATGAATTTTTATGACTAATGATTAACGATTTTGGAAGAAACTATAGAAATCTCAAATAAAGATGTCAGCCATTTTATTTTTGCTATGGTATTGCATCTTCGTAGCCAGAGGAATACTGATCAGCCAACACATGAAAAAGGTTAGGCCAATGCGGTGGCAAGGCTGTTGCATTAACCTCAATTGATTGTAAACTTATGTGTATACGATCGCTGACAATAGATTTCAACTGAAATATTTACCGTTTTGTCCTGTGGAATCAGAGGGCCATCAAAAGCATTTTCTGAGGTTTTAATGTTAATCAAAATCGAGGCTCGTTGATGATGACTTTTCCTTCCAATTCAGTTTAAAGATATTTGAATATTGTAATTTATTTTGGAAGTGCTGTTGTTCAATCGAGCTTGCCATATCGGTCTCGTCGTGAATATGTAGTAAAATAATTCAAATTGCAAGTTTGAAACTATCGTGATGTCTTCCCATGTTGTAACATCTTTAATAATTTATTCTATTTTTACATAATATCTCAATCATCAGTTTCATCAGAGGACGATTAAGAATATTAGCAGCCCAAATCGCTAAAATCAAACGACCTACGTTTTAAAATGCGGAGAAATTGAAAAGTAATAGCCGTTCGCTTAATAAAAAATAAATCAATTTATTGTGTGAAATTAATCAGATGAATCACATTCAAGAATAGAAAGGTTTCATAACACAGACGCGTGAGTCACGTAACATATTACAATGGTACCTCGACTTACGAACCGCGCAATAATGAAACTTATCCAATTACGAAATTTTTCTCACTCCGTTTTGACCTCGAAATATAAACCGAAAAGACGTAAAGGAAAACTCTGTTTCGAGATACAAACTTCTAACTGGAAAGAGCTTTCGTTCGTAATTCGAGGTATACAGTTTCTTACCATATATAGTTTACCGCTGTGTATAGTGTCTTTGTACAGTCTCTACTGGGACCCTCCTTAGGACAAAGCCCTCGGCTAGCAACAAAATGTGCATAATTATCAATCCATCTCTAAATATCATGCGCATTATGTGGGAATATTTCAACCAATAGAACAGGCCAACGTCCGAAGGGTTTTCCTGACTTAATTTATGCTCCCAATCCATTCTTTGGTATTCATTTAAATGGGAATACGAGACGATTACCAGTGGAAGATAAATAGAGGAACGGGAGCCATGAAAGAGCGATTGCTCTATTTAAGAGCACGTCTGCTGTACCCACAGAGGTGATCTCTTGGAATTCCCTGATCACGTTCTAAGAATGAAGGAGCTGTTTACAGAAAGTGCCGTTTTCGGACCTGTGTCCCTTCTGCGTTGCGGAAGAAGCAAGGCTTCTCAAAAATAGCTATTCCCTGCTTTAGCAAAATGCCTCAGTCGTGAGCTGTGCTTCGGTCAGTTAACCTACGACACTAATTCATTATCTGCAAAAAGAACGTCAGGAAAAGCTGTGCTGAGAGAGACATTCGGTCAGTTAACCTACGACACTAATTTATTATCTGCGAAAAGAACGCCAGAAAAAGTGGTGTTGAGAGAGACGTCGGGGATGTTCGCATTTCTGAAGCAATTAATAACAACTAAATAGATTGGTTTTGGTTGATCTCTTGGCTTTACCATTTGGAATCGCTCACTAAATTGAAAAATAAAGTTAAATTAATATTATCTTCGCTGTTAAGGCTCGAAGAATTCGGTTAACATTTAACGCCAACTGGATAATTTATGCTTTAAGTAATTCCAAGAAAAAATCAGAATAGTCACCATTTACTGTATTCGTTTCTGATGTTAATTTCTAAATTTCTTGTATCACGAGACTTTTACGAGTTATTTTAAAAGCAACCGTTCTTTACTTAAGGTTCAGTCTATTTAGGAAGAGATGGTTTAGAGGTGGTTGAAGGATAATGTTCACTTAGTTTAACTTGTTATTTGCATTTATTGTGCATTTCTGCGTAAATGAGCCATTCTGTTATTAACTAAATAATTTCAAAATGAATCTAAAAGAACTGCAGATAGAACATTCTTAACTCGAAATATTGCTAAGAAATCGTGGCAAAATTCGTTTAAACAATTTTTAAATATCCACTCAAAACGTATCCTTTACCCTGAAAACAAATATATTTTCCAAGATCACACTAAAAATGACTGTTGTTTACATACATCTGGCTGAATTCATTGTTGCTAGCTCAAGTTCTATGACGATCGGAAAAGTAAATAAAAGTCTGATTTTCTGGCTCCAGCGGCAAAGTATGAATTTGGAGTGAAAGGGAATTTGAATATTCAGAGAGAGGAAGCAAATAGGCTAGTCATGGAATATCAACATGTACGTAAATAAAAAATCTTGAGCACGGATTCATTCCACTCATTTTCAATGCCTATTAATAAAATCATGGAAACTTAATTAGCGACTAATTGATAGCAAATGCAAGCAATAACGATCAGAAAAAGAACTATGAATAGAAATGCACTTTTATTCGTATCTGCGGTTGGTCTCTTATACGTACACATCATGAAAGTCTCACATAGAAGATTGATCTTCATAGACCAATAACATTCTATGTAAGGATGTGGTAATTATAAATGTAACTATCTAACTTATACTTACAAGTGTCGACTGCCTTAACTGACGTGGTTAGTTGTGCACGGCTATTACTTTCCATAATCACTCCTGATAAAGATGCTAGGCGAAAAGCCCTTGCTAATTATCACTTGATCGCGTCACTGGCAATTAGCGGTAAGTTCACAACCCTAAAAGGAAGCTGAAGGTGATGCAGGCTCGTTAACACTCTTAATGATCTACAGGAAATTTGAAATAAATGTTAAAATCAATAGTCAAACTTCGAGATGCACTTGATTTCCAATTATCTCTGCTTCTTAATTGCTTTCTTGAAGAAAATATATTTGGGGCATACATGCAACTTATTGCAATATTAAAGGAAGAGGAAAGTAGATGTATATGCGTAGATATATGTATTACATGCATGTATGTATATATATGTATTGTATGTCAGATAATGATGACTTGATATGTCTCGTAGCTGTTATGATCATTTGCTCTTGATTTGGTAGTTGGTACAACTGTGCTCATTCCAGATTCCTGAAATTAACGACCAAAGAGAAAGAATATACCATCATGATGGTTCAGTAATTGTTCTGGTTATAATGTTTCGCAAGAATTAGCATGGGAGCTCTTATTTTATAATAATAATAATAATGAAATGGTCTAATTCGCCAGATGAACCGTGTTGTTCTTACTAATAGAAACGGTTAGGCAACCAGGAAGTGCACCTTTAGTTCCCGCTTAGTAAATTTGCTTTGATCCATGCTCCGAGTCGAAAATAGAAATGGCTCACTCCCATGGTACACTTATGGCGAGAGTACGTTGTCTAAAGCTTCCTGTGGTATGAAAAACGTTCCTTAACGTAGGTGCTAACGATCCTTAAAGAGTGAGAGCCCGTGGTGTCAGCGCTAACACTTACGGTAATTTAATATAAGTTTTCCAGAGGTGCGATTGCTTGCCTGCTTGACCAGAAAGGATAGGAACGGGAAAATTGGACCAATATCGATGTTGGCCTCAATCGAAGATAGCAGAAATTTTTTAGCAATACTTTTTTACCTCGCGTTTTCGCGATCTGTATCACTTTTAAAAACGGGGACTGATTCATACACAATTCCTAATCGCCTCAACTATAATCAGTCGAATGAATGAATAGTCTGCGATCTTCTCTCAATTAAACAGACTTTATTTAAAATACATTTAACTTGATTCATGTAAAACCAAACAATTCGTGTTCGATTTTCATAATTAAAATCGATCTGCTTCCTTCAAAACAACGATTTCGTTTCGTTATTTCAAATTTTTATGCACCCATGTTTCTCGGTTTCAATCAATATATCACGTGCATTTCAATCTACCTCGATATAAATGTGCAGTTTCTTCAAATTTTCTGATTCATTTATTTTTATTAGCATAATGCATTGTGAAGATTTGTATAAGCCCTGCAAAAGTCGTTTTATTGTTTCATTCGGTAAATACTTTGCAACTGAAATTTGTGGTACTCGCAAGAAATTCCAGCTAGAATGCCAGTAGTACCTACTTCTCAAAGAAGATATTATTGCAGAGCGTCAATAAAAACAAACATATTTAGTATAAAAACAGAGAAAATCTTTAAATTAGAAGGTTATTTACGTATTACATACTGCAATATCGTCTATGAAGGAAAACTGTTTCCGATTATTTTTCGAAAATTAATTGATAAGTTGTATTCGTATCACGAATTGTCCCATATTACACTTAGATGGAAATATTTGATTTGCGAAAATTCATTTCTCTTAGAAAATACGAAACTTTTTCCGGTGTTTTAAGTGAATTGTTTAATTTCGCTTTTGGTGAAGTCTTCAGTTTTTAAAACCAAAAATATTTTTCAGTTTTGGGTCTCCGCAAACTTTATTATTCCGCTGACAGTTTCATATCCATGGATTATCATTCCAACAGATACCCTCCAGAACGGAATAGCGCATTTTCAAGTCGCTTCATAAGTGCCTTTTGTTAATTCTTCTTAAACAAGTTCTTGATGACATATCCAGTATGCCCTTATAATAAAGTTTTCGTTGTAAACATAAGTAAATTACAAGTCCAGGAAATACACCGACTATTACTCATGCAATCAAATATCTCCTCTTTACAGAGCCAAGTCTCCCATTTGTACGGTTCTTACGAGGGCCTGATGGGTTCCGTTGCTCATCCTGTGGAGCCAGTCTCCCACCATGGACATGGATCAGCTCCCCTCACCGCCGAGGGCCTCTCCTGGAGAAGATTGCACATGAGCAGAGCAAAGCTGAAGGCTACGGCCACCACTTCCGAGCTGCTCTCCGGCTTCGCGATGGTTGCCATGGTGGAGCTCCAGATAAACGAACCTACCAACGTGCCAGAATGGCTCTTCGTCCTCTTCGCCGTCTGCACCACCGTTTTGGTCTCCGTTCACATCTTCGCCCTCATGATATCCACTTACATACTTCCCAACGTCGACGCGGTTTCCAAGATGCAGCACAGTGCTGGTGGTAACGAGGGCAACACTCATCTCTCTCACCGCCGCAACGCATCCCATTCCTCCAGTATCTCATTCACTTCTGGAGTTGACCCTGCGGTGCTCGAATCTCCTCATGAACGTATGCGCGGATTCATTGAAATCGCCTGGGCGTTCAGTACCGTGCTAGGTCTGTTCCTCTTCCTGGTGGAATTGGGAATACTATGTTGGGTCAAGTTCTGGGATCACTCATTCATCGCCGCATGGGCCGCTACCGCTATCGTTATACCGGTACTGGTATTGTTTGTGGTGTTCGCAACTCACTTTTATCGATCCTTGGTTGCTATTAAGTGTGATACTTCCGCTTCCGACATGCGAGATTTGGAGAAGATGAAAGCGGATCTAGACGCCGCTTCTAGGGACGCCGCTGCTGCCAGCAACGTATGACGTCACTGACGGACTCAACTTTTAATACAAAGCTGTCTACTGTGCTTTCGCGCATCACATATGGAAATGTTCCTTAGCCTACTGTGAAGAAAGTGTTGGTAGACGATGTCTGTTTATTCGGTCTGGATTCCGAATAGGCCGGTTAAGTAGCTGTGAAAGCAAAGACCGGATCATTTTGCAGTCATTGTTCCTTTCAAAGGAATGGTGTACTCATCCGAATGAACCCAAATGCAGTTTATCGCACAACTTCTCATGTGTGCTAACCTGATTTACATGTAAGACTTGTTTGCAAGATTAAACGAAGTGGCGATCGTCTATTTAGAAGAAATTTCCAGTAATGGGTATTGAGAGATAAGCTGTGAATTTGTGGTATTAGCACTTTTTGTGCTAAGTTCTGATACGTTTCTCTTCAGGTATTTGACAAAACTGTTCGACCTGCGTATTTGCACTAACTGAATGCAGAGCCACTCCCAATGGTATTTTATCAAACGTTTTAACTTCCGAGCAAATAGCCTTTTCAGCGAATTTAGATGGGCTCGTGGTATCTCGGAATTCATTTGGGATACTGAAGAGTTTTAATCCCTGATAAATAGGTAATGCTTAACCTATGAACCTCGCATTTTCTTGCTGTGGGTTTATTGGGACCAGTAAACAGTATTTTTATAGAAATAATCCTGTACCTCATTACAAGTATTTTGGTAAATGTTGATATAACCTCTGGGTCAGATGTTGTCTCTGATATAGGCTAATGGATGTACATACTAAAAGGCTCGTGTGCTAGATTCTCTCATGATATTTAGTCGCCAAAGTTAAGATTCATCTTATTCTACTTATGTGTTACTTTTAAACGTGAAAATATTTTTCATGTGAGGGTACAGGAAGTTTTTTTTTTTTTTTTCATTGTCACGTATTTGTGTAAACCGTACAAATCGGTTATAGCTTAGAAGCTCCATCTTATTCCAGATTCAAAAGAGCTCCCTTGTGCTGTATTTTTGTACGGATTCTCTTGGAAAAGTTCCTTAAACAGGCTTTCACTCAAAAAGATTTTATTTATCTTCTCCTTGATCAATATTATTCCTAGGGAATCGTTAGCAAGAGACTGAGTCAAGAATGGGTTCTTAACTTGAAGAACGTGGAACGGAAAGCCTCGCTCGCCTTGTATATACTGATTTTGGGGTTTTAATCATATTAATAAGATATTTGCATAGCTTTGAGGGCTGTTCTGTTGTTTTTCGCTGGATGAATTCATATGAAACCAGTAAGAGACTGACCCAAAAATAAGAAGTTAAAACTGGAAGTAAATTGATATCATTATGAATAAATTCGAAAGCTCTATGTTTACCCTTCATGGAGGAGAAACCTAATAGCTTAGTGAGCAGATCGCAGTAAGCGAGAAGTAACTGAATGTAATTTGGTGCAGAATATTAGCTGCCCAACCAAAAATACGTTGTTTTCATGTTTATGAATATTTTCGTTAAATTATAGAAAGCAAATATCTCGCCCATCCATGTTCAACAAAGAGCAGCTAAGGTTATTTATTCACTTTCATTCATCTTCCATACTCAGTCGCAGTCTCACTGTAGCGGTAGAGAACGTAGTTTCCCTCGTATTGACAGATATGAAGATCGTCTTCTCGGGCATGTTTCAGGCGGAGCGAATGTAATTGGGAAGGCCAATCCGAAGATTGTCTCTCTCTTGACACAGAATTGCCTTCAATTGCGGTTTACGCGAAGACGCAGTTGGGGAAGCGGAAAATTACTCCCATCTCTACGAAAGTGTGTACGCAGCTGCGTTAGTCTGTCTGCGGCGATGTGTTTACGTGTGAGCGAGCGCATTCCGTTCCAAGAGACGGCGGATGACTGTTTTGTATCGAAGGGTTCATTCACAGAAAAATGAGCCCGAAATTTAAAAGCAATAAATGTTTATACTTTCATTTTGTTTTTCTTTGCATCCAAAAAATATGAATTTACGGAACAAATTTTCCGCTGAGAGTTGGAAATCTCTTGGCATCAACATTCAGTCAAAAAGATGAAGAAGGCCGAAAGATTTTACAACAAAAATAAAAATATCCGGCCATTATCTTACAAAACTGCCTCAATCGACAAAGAAGATGTATTGAGTACTTATGGTCAGTGCTGGTTAAATATCTGCGCTGGTGCGGTGCGCTAAGCACCATCGCAAAAAATACTTAACAGAAACTACCGCCAAGTTAATGCGAGAATAATGCTCGCAAAATTGGCTTCCCGAAACGATTACAATCTTGTGATACAAATTGTGCGGCACTAAAACTGGCGATAATCGGTTCCAGAAATTAACCGATATTTTTCGAATACAACTTTTCAATAATTTTTCTCGCTTCCATTACTCCTAACAAGACTTTAAATGTATAATTAATCAATATAATGAATAAACTACATTATTTCGGCGACGAGGTTTCAAGTAAAAAAAGTATTATATCTCTGTCTCATCAGCTGATTCGATTTCACTTGCTTTGTTTGGAAGTAAAATAAGAATGAATTATATAATGCTTAAACGACACAGAATCAGGAGTAACTTTGTGGTAATGATTAACGTTGAAAAACTTGTTTGCAAATGGAGTATGGAGCTTAGAGAAATGCGCATTTGATGAGATTAACTCTTTCCTTATTTACGAAATATGATACATGTAAAACCAATGAGTAAGCTATGAAAATATTTATCTTCTCCAACTCTGACAAACCATTATGATACGGGGCCCTAAAGTGATTAGTTAAAGTTCATTTTAAGTGTATATAATAAAACCGGGCCTAAGACTTCCTAATTTTTGCATGGTTTCTAATACTTCGCACTGCCATGGAACTAAATCAAACAAAATATCCGTAACAAATCTCCGTAAAAGTAACCCACGGAATCATACGCTTACCTGGGGACAGAGCCACGCCCAACCTATCTTCCGCCCGGGTGCAAACGTAATTTTCCACCCCTTAAGATTTAATACTAAAACCATATATTTCCTGATTTTCAGCTAAAAATTATTTTGAAAAACCAGTGTTTTATGACTTCGTTCCCCAGTTAACATCGGTCCAAAACATCAGTAAATATTAGTTATGCATACGATTATTCCGTATGCTGACATAGTAAATGTTCATTATGATTTAATAGTTCACATTGCTTTTGAGTATCATTATCTTAGCAGCCACCGAAAGTCCGGAAGTTCCGAAAAGTCTCCGGAAGTGCCAACAAAATACTCAAAGCTATTTGAAAATTAGGATACATTGCAAAACCTGAGGAAGATTTATTCTTGGTACCAGAAATTTTTTTCGATTCCAATTCTTTGATTAAATCTACGGCACAAATATACCTTTCTCGTATAGTGTATCTATAAGCCTTTCGTCTAAATGTTTGCCACTCTTAGATTTCACATCATAATCTTTCCTAGATAAGTCGTGTGTATCACAGAGAAAACAACTAATTATATTGTTGTAATAATAATAATAACGCTACTCTTGCTTCCCTTTAGATGCCGCCGTCCTATGGCTGCGATACACCCATAAGACGGCGGCTCTGCATGGGAATTACCGGAATAAACAACTGCGATTTTTCAATTAAAAAATACGCATAACTTTCACTGCTAGTTTTTTTTCTGTTTTCAGTTTCCTCAAAAAATTATTTGTAAATATTACTGCAGGGCGAATAAATCGTCGAGTTGAAATAGCTCAGTCTAAGGGCGGTGAACAAAAAGTCATTCTATTTCTACGTCGTCTTCAATTCATGAGATTCGCTTCGAACAAATGACAACCTCAGATCTGCGTGTGCTGTATGTATGAGATTTATTTTCGACACATACAGTTTAATGGTTGATAAAACCCGGTTACAGTCTTTCAGATAAACAGATAACGTCAAATTACGCTTAGTGATTTCATGAAAATTGATCAGAAATGCAGAATTACAGAAGTACAGCTGTAGCAAAAGTACAGAAGCTATAAATTCACTTTCCAATTACCTTAATTCTATGTATGCTGAAACATTTATCTATCGAATGATATCCCTGTAGATCACGCTTAATATCATGTAACTGTTACCAAACTGGTCATTATTTTTATATTAACGTAACTTTCAGGCACACTAAAATATGGAATAGATGGCTCTTCTTACAAAAACGATGAGCATGTTGCGAGTTTAAACCTTACGGATAACGCTCATGAATCCCTAAACACCTACGTTCATACAAGTAATCTTTAATTTACTTTATTTTACCCGTTACAATTACCTACTAATTATACTTAAGGCTTAAAATAAAAATAGTGTTTTACCTTTTGTGACCATAGATCTAGGAATTCCAAGACTTGGAGCTATTATTTTTACCGTTTACAATAACTCTGCGAATAATTTGGTGTTATAAATAACAGCAAGTGAACCTAAATTTCGAGGCACTGAAATAGAAGTTTCACCAGTTTCTAAAATCATCTAATAAGTAGTGAGACCGAATAAGCCGTTGATGATCGTGAGAAAGTTTCGTCAATTGAAGATACGTTATTTTGATATTAAATCTTATTTCGAGGTCTACTTAAATTCTAGTTACAATCAAACGATATCGTTTTGCATTATTTATTTCATAACTATTGAAATCGAAATTCGCGTCACGTATCATACTATTGCCGCAGTAAAAGAATATGATAGCGACAGTGGTGTGACAGAAACCGCTCGATTGCGGTGTATAGTTTGTGCTTGGTTACTTTATTCGTTATTCCAATCACGTAATGCCGGATAGATAAGAGCGTCAGTAGGTCACGGCATAATTCAAATACTCTTTCACTCTAAAAGATACTGAAATACACTCTGCCGTTATGGCTATCCTCGACCATTCAAACAGTAATTTCTAAAAGCATGAAATGAGCCACTCAAAGAAATACCGATAGAAATCATGATTTTAACAAAATCTATGAGTAGTTTATTGATAAAGAAATCTGCTTATGAAATTCCGTTTGATTTGCATTGGTCGGGAGTACAAGTTTATTCGGCCTTCTTCACGGAGCTCAGCGAAAAATAACCAACACCTCAATGCTGAAATTTATACTTCATTTTCAGTGTAAGCTTTAAATTTCTTTTTTTATTCAAACAAAAAGTATTCATGATACCTGATGATGACTCTGAGTCGAACTCAATGCCATTCTGCAATAAATCATGCAAATAATCATGGTTAGTAAAAGTTCGTCTTTTCCCTTCATGGTGTCCCACCTCGAAGTCGCGAATTCAGGAAGTTTGAATATTTTGAAGCGACTTTTTTCTTTTAATGACCTTTTTAGGTTTACTTTGTCTCTCATGATATTTTAAATTAATATCAGGGCATTCATGTTCCATTAATGGGAATTCATTGAACCAAAACATAGGAGTTTTGTATTTCATCATAAAATATTTTCTTGTCATCTAATCATCTGTATCGTATTTAAAGAATAAATAATTAATCAAGCGGAACTCCCGGATACCCTTCCTGAAAGCGCATTCGCTTTTGGTGAAATCGGTCCCGGGTTCGATTCCCGGTGGAAGTCCATATGTGCGAAATGACCTTGGCAGTCGTAGCACTTTTAACAATACTACTGCCAATCAATCAAGCATATCTAGTGATTTCTTTCCTAGTGAAACAAGTGAAATATTTTTTACTAATAACATACGTAGTCTAGTTGTCATTCTCGATTTTGACATTCTTCTAAAAATCAAGCAGCATTTCATTTGTGCATATAACACGTATTGACTTAATACATTTTTCCGTTTAGGCTGATCGTATCATTGCAAACTATTCCAGTCTACCTTACTCTAGTAGTTGTTAACGCGCAGCTGTCTCTGAATAAAAGGGAATTTGAAGATAGACTAAAGGAAACGGATACAGAAACAAGTGCGAAAAGAAGAATGACTATTTTAATTTACTTCTCAAGACCGGATGCTTTGCGATTTCAGAATAATTAAAATGGAGCATCAGTAAAATATGAGGTTGGTGGAATTTCTCTTTGAATGCTAGAAAAAAAAAATCTACATAACGTCGGTGCTTCTCAATTATCGTTAAAATTTTATCGCTCAAGGAAAAGTTAGTCTTACTTTGGCTACGAAGGATTAACGGATTTTTGATAATGCATCAATATTATCTTGTATGTACATACTTAGCGGTGAATCTACGGCGTGAATTTTTTTTTCAGCTAAGAGAAAGTGATTACAAAACGTGATAAAAAACTTAATAAAGTTTCGTAGATTCCAGTTACATTATAAAGTTTATATTTAAAAATAAATTATGTACCTCCTTTAAACATCACTTCGATCTGCGTATAAATCTGAATTGTACTAATCGAATTTAGTGAGGTAGTTAAAAGAAAGCTTAAATTACTTTTCGTTTATCGGCCAATGACTGTCACTACCTCACCGTGCTTTGCAGGCACTTCGTTCTCTATCTCTGCTACTTTAACACTGACGTGAACCACGCCCAGCAAAACCTACAGAATGACATCAACTGACAACGCGGAAAATTGAGTGCTATGAAAACCGAAGTGAAGTGAGCTAAAGGCAGCATCTGCTACTGATAACCAACCTTTTATCTCTTTTGGACATCCCTCCATCAAAAATATCTTTTGAGTGCCGTAGGAACATGCAATACTTAAAGGTTAATTAGCGGATAAATCTGAACACGAATCAGATGTATTATTTGCATGAGTTGGAAATTTCAATGTCAAATTATGGCTCATATTCGATTGTAGCTCAACTATACCATTAATAGGTAGAATCCGCGATTAAGGTTTCATGGACAAGGTAATGTGTGGAGAAACCTCAGCTAACAAAAGTTACCGAGGAATGGAAAACGTAATCTAAAAATTCTCGATTAATATCCCTTCCACTTCACCAAAAGGATTTGTTAAAAATGTTTTTATTCACTCAAGTAATTAACCAATGAGTACTGTTTCCAATTGTCGACACATGATTTTTAAAACGTTTAACTGAAAATTAAGCCAATGCCTACAACCCATAGAATGAATTCCGTTGGCTATGCAGCTTCCAAATTCCCATTTTTAACCAATCATTTTAAGAGTGATAAGTTGCTTATTTATTTTATTCGTATACATCTCGAAATGCTACTTACTTTTATAGAAAATCAACACGAATTCCAATATTGCAACTGCCTAAACATTATTATTATTTAACATTATTATATTTATTAATATATAACTATTTCGAGTATTTTAAATGCTATACTTAAACATGAGCCTTCTTGTAAATCAATAAACTTTATATTCTCCATTAAAACCATCGTAGAATAAACGACCTTTCACCTGACCCTTCCACGTTGATATTATGGCTTCTATAGGTCGACACTCAAACTCCAAATACTACAGCCTTATTACATCACATGGTTTTGCCAATCTTCCCTCGTTGTTGATGCTCACCAATAATAAAACTACAGATATCCTCATATCCCCTCCCCTACGCTGGGCGATCCGTACCACGGGGAGCATAGATCAAACCAAAGGGTCAGAGTCTGAGGCCTTCAGGTCATGTGCAGCCTTTGGGGCCTTCAATGCGGCTTTTTAGTCGCTTCCTGGCACAATTTCCCGTGTTTAAATAATTTTGCTTCCCAATATTACTAATGACACCAAATGAAAAATATTCTCTTTTAGTTCACTCAGCATAAATTTGTTTTCTGACATACAATTCGAAGTTTATCCATTTGAATGTAGGCAACACGAAACTCAGGAGCGGACTCTTGGGTTTTTTTCATGCGAATGGTAAACGCGACCTTTCTATAGACTGTTTCCCTCATACCCACGGAGTGGAGAACAAACAGCAGCGCAGTAAAGTGACATGTCGTCAGGGAGATGGACATCCATGAGCAGTCTTTATCTTTTTCTATTCCGACCGAGTGTGTACCTTTTCCCCCTTAAATCGCGCGCGCTATCTCCGCGCTGCCTGCCCCTCTTCCGCTCTCCGCCAGCAGCGGCCGACGCGGATTCAGTTGGCTGCCGGTGCGCGGGAGAGCACCATGAACCAGCAGCAGCAGCAGGAGCCGCAGCAGCAAGCGGCGGCGAGACTGAGGAGGGAGAACAGTCACCTGCATCCTCACAACAGGTGCGTGTGAATTTTTGTGACGGAGGACTTATTATCGCCCACCGTCCGAGATCGCGGAGACGTCTTCTGGATTCGCGGAATGGTCGGAAGGACCACCGGTTAAACGCAGACGCGTGACATCGGAATCAACAGAGTGTCCTCGAGAGCTGTCGTTCAGGATTTTTTTGTTTGTGCTCGAATGTTTTCTTTGCCGATGGAGTAGCTATTTTTTCGGTGATGTTTTTCTTCGGTTTGTCAATAGTTATCGGGGTGGTAGAACAGCTCCATCAATTGAAAAACAAAGTTTAAGGCTAACAAGACAAGATTTATTTGGTAGTTATCCATTTCAACGAATGTGGGTTAACAACCTAAATCACTCGATGGCTACTTGAGAATCAAAGTTAGCTTTTACTGCGGTAATTTTTCCGTTAGCATTTAGCTCCTTTGAACTTTGTTTTTTTATTCAACGGTTTAATCTTTTGGACACTACTGTACTTACTACCCCAGAGTAAATTTATCCTTTACTTAATGGATAAAAATCGAATTAGGAACTTCTGTTATACTGAAAGCACTCTATTAATTTAAAAACCCAAAACCAACAACAAACAACTCAATTCAAGGCTACGCCAGTGGATATTTGAAAAATAAATTTATAAATAATATATTTTGGACGTTTAATTTTAATACCACATTCTAATTTCTTAGGTTATATTTTCAAACGCAAAATATAACGAGATGTGATTTTAATTTCCTAGCCTAAACTGTTGCAGCATTGAGGGAAAAACGAATTCGACGATGGCATCTTGCCCGTTGTATGTACTCCAACTTTAGATTTAAGTTCAAAGAAAGGAAACAGTGATATTCCTGAAAAACAGCGTACCTCAACAAATGCTTAGTTTCATCCAGGACCAGTCTTTCCTAACCTCAAACTCCAACTGCATTTATGAAATTTACAGTTAGTGCATTGCCAATGAGATTTCTGAAACTGATTTTGATTTAAATTTTCTCTAAGTTGGTGTTTTTAATAGTAAAAGACGAGGATCCATACATCAACTTTCTCTTGCGAGTTGATGGATAACCGATTTCAAAGGCCATAAGTGTCATGCAGAGTGAAGGTGAATCACCTGTGTTAAAAGCACAGACGCTTTATATTCAAGGCGGTTGTGCTCTAATCGTGAATGAAGGGAAATTCAGCTCTATTCCAAAAAAACAAACAAATAACAAAATGAGATAATAGTAAAATTTCATTCCATTATTCAAAAAATGCATGGCTTTGTGGATTGTAAACATGTTAATCTTACTATTGCATTAAAGTGAAATAGTTACAAGGTCAAAATTGGACGAATTTTACAGAATAATCATTCGCTAAACAGTATTCATCAGTAGACATTAGTGTCTATATGCCTTTAACTTTTGCGATCAATGGATAACGAAAACTTCTGACCTAGAAAGATTACCCTCCCCATTCCAACGATTAAACTTGTATAAAAATAAATATCATTCGATTGTTTTTTTTGTAAGTCTGCTTCAGTTTCCTTATTTATGAAGACTGTATATTTATGTTTTTTAAGTTATGTAATTTATATTTTTATACATTACTGCATCTCCATTAGTTATTTAACAGTAAGATGACTTGGAATTGGAAAACTTAGAAACAAAAGGCCTCTTGCGGACAATCATCTCGGGTTGTCAGTTCAGTAGGTTCTTGGGAAACCAACGTTTCGGAGGCCGACTCGATAGTCATCCTCATGATTGTAACTTACTTAGATCGAAACGCCGGTTTCCCGTTAACTTACCTGACTGAAAAACCGATAGGATTTTCTGCAGGGAGAAGTCTTTCAACGATCGGTCACTTATTTGCGGTAACGTTAAGGAACTGAACCATGGAAAAAATTCAACTATAAGCTTGACTGCCTCTTCCATAAAGAGAATCGAATTATATTTTAATAAAACGCAATCTTGGAAATACTGATGATCAACACTCTATCAAAGATCTAAAAAATTGATCATGTTTGTCACGGACTTCATTAGGATTATTTCACTATATACTCGCATTAAAATAGAATTACTATTCCGTATTTTTCTTCAGAGGAATTGGTTTTTGAGCTAGCAAGTATAGGTAATATCGTAGTATGAATTTTAAACACATCAATTAATGATAGAAATGAATAAAGTAAATAGAAAAGCAGTCGAAGGTTAACATCAATCATATCTTTGTCTTTGGAGAGAGTCAGTCTTTCTTGAGGGCGTCGGAGGTACTCATATGAATTCAAAGGTACTTTTTCAACTGGACTACTCGATTTTAAATGTATTACATATTTTTTCACCACCTTCTCCAATTCTTCAGCCCTGATTCATTTATAAAGTTCTCGTCCAACAACGATAACTTTCTTACAATTGACGCTATAGATTGGGAAGCTTGATTTGCTGTAGGGAATCAGAAATATTCATGCTAATGAATGAGAGAATGATGAACTCACTCATTATATTCCACAATACTCATTATTTCTCACCTCCTTATATTTTTTAATCATTAATCAATATTTGCTATTCTTTCTCCGTGAATTTTCAAGCTATTCTTTTTCTGGTTGTCGTAAATTCATTGCTTTATATCACATTTATTGAAGAATAGTAATAGGATCTTCTTCACGTTCAATTACCTTCCGAGACAAACGTCCCATAGTCAAGTTTGTACAATTAACCAATTGAATTAGCAAAGTTTCTATTTTAATTATAGTGCCACTTACGGCATATTGTTTACAGAAATAAATACTCGTCTTCAGTGACGCGAATGTATCCTCAACTAAACTAACTCAACTCAACTAACCCAAACTTGGCCTGCTCTTTACAATTATCTTTCGTTGTCTCTGACGAAGATGAATTGCACTGTCTCACGCTCCGCAAATACAAAAGCTGGCAGAGAAGGTTATCGGTAACATTCCACTTATGATTTATGGTATTTTATTCAGTATGCCATTCTTTCTGTTTGCTCCTCTAGATGCTCTCTTTATTGTTTATCATCGTAGGCTAGAGGCTACAACTGTAAACCTAACATCGTTTAGTCTTAGTCCACCTATCACAAAGGGATACAAAAATCAGGATTGTTTTTCGAATGATTTCTACTTTTAAAATAAAAATATGTATTTTGCAGTTTCGGTGCCGTCAACTTTTCGCGGAGATACTTAGTCGATGGTTTGGATTAATTTTTTGCTCAAGGATTAACGAAAGTGAAAAATATTGGTGTGTCAGGGACTAAAACCCGGAAGACGGAAGATGTTCTAACCACTGAACTACCACGCTGTCATATTCACTCTGATTGCGAAATGCTTTTTCTTCTTAGGAAGGAAACTATAAATAATATCGATACAAAAAACAGGGTCAAATCTGACAAAAAAACTAGCTCTTACAGCATGTTATTGCATTTAAATAATTATAATATGATTTAAATTTGAAAAATAAATCGAAAAAATCTTTATCATCTCTGTGAGATTATGTGTTCCAAAATGTCACGCACCTCAGTAGGTACTCCGATAGAATTTTTGATCGATCGATAAATCTAACGGATGTGATCAGATGAGAAAGTACCATCTCTCCTTGAGCCAGTAAAAAGAAGCGGATTTCTGAAACAAAGTTATTGCAGACATGGGTGATTGAATAATGAAAAAGTCACTCAGAATTCAATGACAAGTGAATGAACGTCTTATAGCCAGTTCATAACACAATGGAAACCTAGTTAATTCAAAGATAATTGCGTAGAAAAGCCACCTTGTGGGAAAATAGAAAATTCCGCAGCAATCAACTCGCTCGACCTCGAACGACGATCGATTAAAATCACTCGGGTAAAATTGCAGGCGTTCAACCAAAGGATCATCGACGTGAAATTGAGGAACTCCTTAACTTTCCGAATCAATTGCAAACGATTGCAATCCGGAGAAAATGGACTGAAAGGACGCTCGAGAATATTGACCTTTTCGTCACTTAAGGAGGATTTCGATTCATTCATGCGACTTAGTAGGTCAACAGAGGTTCTTGTTTTTGTGATTGACTTGCGCATGAAGCGAGTTCGATCTACGACCCTTCCACTTCTAATTAATAGCTAAGAAGAAGGAACTACTGACTGCGGAAAAACTCATTGAAGGCTTACGTAATACAAATAAGTGTTTATTGTCACTGACATTTATTGCCGTTACCGTGTCCACGATATACCGGTGAAAAGTTAGTCGGAGTGCGCGAAGGAACAGCGATTGCGCACTTGCGTCACCGTATGATCTGGCAAGAAAATAGGAAGTGTTCGGAACATCAAAGGCAACTTCCGAATGTGCGAGGGTAAAGTCAGAGAAGGGGAACATAAGATGAAAACAAAAATAGAAATGCGATTGATTAACGAGAAAAGGGAATTGGAAATAAACATTTTGGAATGAACAATTATGTGAAGCGAAATGGGATATGTGGGATGAACGGTAAGAGGTTTAAACAAGTTTTGAAAATCGTATCTGTAACAAATATACGTAAATTTAAGACAGTAGTTTTATAATCAATGGATTTAGCCGTAACTGTGTGATCTCCATAGAGGTAAATGTGTAAATAACTTCGTCAGATTTCAACCGAAAAAACTGGCGAACGGTTTCAAATCGATGGA
>KZ308711.1:455013-472128 GCA_000376725.2 Ladona fulva | reverse complement strand
TTCGTAAGTGGATCAGGCTCAATTTCGTAAAAAGGGGATCAGGCTAAATTTTTATTATAAATAATGTGGTATTTAACCTGTTTTTCTCTCAAAATGAGGAGTACGTTCATTTATGATATCGCCATAAGAGAAATCTCATGTTTATCTAATTTGCAAAGGGTTTCATTTTCATCTTATATGACTGCTGTTTTCTATAATATTTTATAAAATAATTATTAATGCGGCAAACAAGGAACTAAAATACCGCTAATTGGAGTAGAACAGTTATCGGTAATATCGATATTTTTCTATAAAATCATAATATAAAATTACTCCGACGATTCAATATAATAAGATATATTACAAGACAGCAAGATGAATTATGCTACTAATTTCCGTATCAGGTTTAACATATTTGAATAATTTTTTACTAAATACAGCAAAATTTAAAGATGAATGATATGTACATCTATGGAAAAGTACTTCTTATTTGGTGGATTACTACAATTGTAGGACGTTGGAAATTATATAATTCACTTTTAAACTTCAGTAGAATAGATATTGCGCTTGCGTGTTCCACTGCTTTTCGTGTTTGCTCATTTTAGTCCGTGATAGTGTACTCTTTATCCAGCAGTTCAGAGAGAGTACTGCACTTTGGATGTTCCCTTGTCTACTATGTAACTTTATCGGTCTGCGTATCCTGTGTCCTGTCTTTTATTCATTTCCTATGGCCCTCGCAAGCTGCGATGATAGTGAAAGGTCGCTATAGAAGTGAATATTTTAAAGGGAATTCTCGATCGAGTAATTGAGAAAAACTCGATCCCCTCATGTGGATATCAATTGAACGTGGGGGGGCCGACAGCAAATAATAAACGCCAGAGGTTACACAAATCTTGATGACGGAAACTATCGCAAGTCATTCATATTAGTGTTATTTCTCAAAGAAAACTGGTATCTCATTTATTCTAAGTAAATTAACTTTAAAAATTGAGAGCCTAAAGCCATATTTAAAATATCGTAAACAGAGGACAAATTCGATTTCTCTCAATGTTTATCTGTTTCTAAAAGTAGCATCCTAATGACCTATTCAAAATGAATGAATTTAGAAACGTTAATGACAAAATTCATAAGATATGTTTGGTAATATTTCACATATATCAGATGATTAAGCACGGATCCCTTTCTTGAGGTTTTGAAATTTCTTACCTTTTTAGAATTCTACTTTTGCAGCTGAGTTACGCAAATGAGAACAATCAGTTTATCCAATAAATATTTTTAGGCCTCTTGATAGTCATGCGGACAACGCGCTCGACTTCGGTGAAAGTGGTTCCATGTTTGATTTCCGGTGAAGATTTACGTGCGAAATTACCTAAGTGCCAAAGCACTTCAAAACTTTCCCCCTGCCACACGCCGAAAGGCGGCTTGCAGTGTACTTATGTAGATGAGAAAACACTACTACTACTCATTACTATTCAATAAAGATTAGGAGAACAAGTTTTCGCTCTCATCATTTTCGTAAAAATATGTAGTTCTAACTTTCTCATACGTCTTTCTTAAGTTCCTACTCTAGCAATTATGGAACTTGGAACAATAAATATGTGAGAAATGGCTGTTTTTGTTTAATCGGTACGACGTATTTTCATACCGTTAGAGAAAACGGTAACACTCGACTTTGTATATATAAATATTATCTCTCTATTACATTGGTCGTTCTGATACTGTTTGGAAGATTAGGGATATATACGTTAGGGTACGTTGCTACAAGATGTAGATAGATAAATAGATAGATAGACCCTTTATTGGCAAGGTATGTAGACAGTTTATTCACTCTGAAAAAACCGAGTTCACTTGACTTTACCGTTCAATCAATGGATAAAAAATGCGCCGCAACGCGCAATCAAAAATTCATCCAAACGGAAGTGTCATACGTTGAAATACCGAGATACGCAGTATGCAAACTATTCTGTACCGTGATACCGAACTCTATCGCGAATTTTGACTACTGTTGAAGTACATACTGATAAACTATCGCCCTTGACTAAACTTCGGTTATTAGAGCGTTTGGAAAATGGAAAATTCAAGTATTTTACATGGACACTTCCGGATATCTTCGAGCTCTAAGTGAGGTGAAGGCAGTTACGCTTGATAGATGAAAATTTGCAAGGGTCGATCTTATAATAATCTTATTGTCTCAGTTAATTTCCTCGATATTTGTGTATTTAGGTTATCTGATATTAAACAAAATGCATTCATTAAATGTTTTCCTATAATTTTTATTTTGAAATCTAAACTTGACTTTTATCCTTATAAAAAATCAAACTGTTCTCGTTACTTTAACTTCAGCCTTACTAACGGATAACGTAGGATCATGTGGTCACCAATACTAATGAGACAGAAAGTCATTGAATCATTAAGAAAAAATTCGAACATCTTAATGTGATGAATCAATACAAGGAATGCTTTCTCCTAATGGATAGAGGTTGGATTGTTTAGATCATCCTGTATGTTTAATTGTCAGTAATTAATATTCCATATATGTCAATATTATAATCAACCATCTGATATATTACCGGAAATTTCTTTATATCTAAATTATCTTACTTAAAAAAGGATTCAAAAGTAAAGTCTGCGGAGGCGGCCGAGATGTTGAGGAAATCTATCACAGAGAAAGGATGCATACTTTTCCAAACAAAATTTTCATTTGACTATTGGTCTCGGCAGTAACGAGTAACGAGTAAAATTTGCGTTTTATCACTGTTATCGTGAAGAACTACAAGAAATATGAGGTTAAAACAGTGGATTTGAAATTTCCGTTGACTCTTTTGTAATTTAACTACTATTATATCATATATTCTACTACTGTTTCTTTCTCAGTCTATTCTTATAGCGCTTCCATTCCACGCATTTACAAATAACGCATGGGAAAACCAAATTTTATCCAATTTGGTATTTTATTCATATAAATATTTCGGATATTTAAGCATCCATTTAATACAGATTGTCTGATTAATGTCTCTTACTTTAGTTCTCTGATCACTAAAAAAGACAATCACATGTATGTAAGGGATTAAAGAAAGGGCTTTGTTAAGAAATTAGTTTTAAAAGCTCCCAAAGCTTTCCAACAGTTCTCTTCAATCCTTCCCTGATGACAGCAACATAGTTGCCGATGAATTTGATGGGAATAATCACCTTGCAAAGCACTACCGCGGAGAAGCCTTACCCCGTTGGTTGCAAGTCATCACGGTTTGTTTACGTCCAAACTACGGCTTTTTTGATTCTTTTAAATATTTAAAGACATATGTGGAATGAAACCTTATAGCTTTCTCTAAGGGTCACGTCTATTACATGTTTAATCAAGTCTTGAACAGTTTAAAAACACTTACTTTATTTTATATCATTCATATTTCAAACATTTTACCCACATTTTGTTGCTACCTATCTTCACATACTCCATCAAAAATCCATTTTTTTAATCATCGAGTTAACCAAAAAGATGGGTTGCTTTTGGGTGCGATGAGTTATCACTTTTCATAGCTTTCTTTCCATGTTTGTGTTAGAATATAAAATGTGCTTGTGGCAGAATAATACTCCATCTTCTTTCATCTCCGAACTCAAAAAAAAACTGCATCCCTTCTGCCGGAATTCTGCCACAGAGGAACCAAAAAGTTTAATCTTTCATTTTATAAATAGCTCCAATACAAAATCATTTTCTGTGAAATGCTTTAATAAATTTCATAATCGGATGGCATCTAGCTTTAAGCATGAGCTTCTGCTATTTTCATCGCTCCGATTTTATCCGCATAGCTATACAAAGAGGAAAGATAATCTTGCTTAACATTCTTCTCCGGTAGTTGAGTCCGGTTCAGGTTACCTAGCAAGCACAAGGGCTTAATCGAAGTGAGAAGGGCATCAACTTTGTCATTCGATGGACAAAATTGAAGCAGACAAAGTGGGTTGAACGGTTGTTGTTGAAAGGGAATGATGTGGGAAAATAAACTATTTCCTCAGAAATTCATGCTAGAAAATGCTATTATGTGGAATATCAATGCAATATTACTTAACTATTTCTTTCTAGTTACTGACCGTCTCACATGTTGCTGCGTCATTGGTTTGCAGTACCCCATTTATCATTTCAGACGCGTAGCTTTCAAGGACGATATATGGTGTCGTTTTCTAGAGATTAGTGATTTACCTGAAATAAAATTTGATTTCGTTCAGCGTTAATAAGTTTACTATAAGATAAAAATGTATTACATTAACACAGAAAAAACTAACTGAGCCTTTGCTGATGATACGTCCAAATTGACAGGTGGATATGCAGTTTTTGCAACCGTATTCATAATTGCATCTAAATATACGCAAGATATTATCCCAAAACGATAACATTATTTACAAAATACGCCGAAAAGCAAAATTAGTCATTCCTTGGATGAAGTTATCTTGACTGTTTTAAGAGTATATATATTTATTCTTCAGCGTGTTCTCCATATTATAATTTTCTATATTTTTCAGTTGTTATGGCGTATCGCTAACCAAGAGCTTCTCAAACGAACTAATTAATGGCTATCAATTCAACACCAGTGGTTAGTAACTGCTTAACTGTTGAGCTATTTTTCTTTAATGTGATGTAACTAAAGAATGAAAGGCAGTACCCACCGGATTGGTGGCCTTATGAAATTAATTGCCTTATGAAAATGAACTATTTGTAGCCTTATGTTAGGATGTTATAAGGCATTGAAAAATAACAGCTGCTACGTAACCTCTTTTNATTTTAATACAATTTTGATACGTTAGAAGTCAACCGTTATTCCGTGTGCTGTCAAACTTATTAATGAATCATTAGCACTTGGCTCAGACCAAATATCCGTGGTAAATTACAATTTCTCGAAGGTATTTATCAATGCCGAATTTCATTTACTTCGAAGTTTTAACTCCGTTAAAACTCCGGTTTGATAGTATCGGAACCGGAGTCGGATCCGGAGGTGAATTTGAACCGGCGTTTCCGACCTTCCGGATTCGGAGTCGAAGCTCCGTTACATCCCTACATGGGAACGAAAAATGATGTGAATGTACTGATTTGATGTAGAAGTAGACGTAATATCCTCATTTCCATTGACATTTCAATTAGGAATTACCTCCCAGGGAAGGTGTGATGAAAAGAGAATATACGTCGCAGGAAGACGAGAAAAGTTTTGAGGTCGTAACTATCGAAATTGGGATCATTTACTCGTCACCTTAAAATGTGATTTCTCAGCGCTTCTTTCATAAGTAAAATGAAGCCTTTAATATGAGTCTTCTCCTACTCAAGAAGTTTTGCTAACTTTTGATTGAAAATATATCACCAACGCTCGAGAACCTGAAATTGAAAAAAATAGGTGCCGAACTCTCATCGTGAAAATCTTCTTCGAAATGCAAAGGGTGGTGGAAAAAGTTAACCCTCCGCGTTGAATCATCTTCCTTACAAAATTTCATTCTGAGAGAGTTCGAACCTTCCAAGCTACCCCAAAATTAACGTTTCAAGAGGACATCTTTTCCGATGATTTTTCTCGGAGGCGAAGCTGATCACTTGGCCAATCTATTTTTTGAACGGCGCTTGGAAGTTTCTCGAATGCAGCGCGGTCTTCGAAAGTTTTTCATTGAGAAAATAAAAGTGAAAGGATCGTAGTACTGTAAGGAATCTCATAGTACTTTCATAATGTATACGTATGTTCAGTAGGATATTTTTCACTTCATTGAACCTGCAGACAGATTTAAAAGAGGCTATAACTTGTTTATATAATCTTATTGATCGTAACTGCTTTCGGCCACTGAACTGACTAAATTTATTGCTTTGAATCACAACAGGCAATATTCTATGAAATAGAGTTTCCTCGTTCTCTTGAAAACGTAATCTAAAATCACAAGGGCCTATGATTTATTGGTTGGTCGAAGTTTCCATCATTTTCTCCGACAATTGACACAATTTATGATAATAGATCTTCTAGAAGTTAGCGATTGGAGCCGGAAAATTCAATTCTATTCGGCCAGGGTTAACGATGCATTTCAAAGTTCTTGTTCAGGCAAGTAAGCAAATGTTATGCCTTATATCCCTTTCAGCCTTTTAATAATTTTATGATTGTCTTTTATTTCCTCAGTATTATGAAGAAGGTAGAAGAGAAAATCTTAAAATTAAATCTGCTTTGATATATGATAAGGATAGTTACTTCTGTTAATAATTTGATACTGTCGGGCGTTAAATCCATGATTTAATAGAAATTCCTCTTTAAATTTACTAAGGATAAATTAGTCTTCTTTGAATACGATGGAAGCCGACCTAACCCATCACCTCCATTCAGAACGGCTTCTACGATTATTTAACTGAACGTTCTCGTCGATTATGTACGTTTAATTCATCATCTAAAATATAAAGGAAACGTTAATACATTTAAGGCAAGATGTCACCTTTTTATATTTGTTACGTATAATAAGATCATGCTTTGAAATTCAAATTTCCGAGAGACCAACCTTCATGTTTCCAGCACTAAAAGTATAAATGAAAACCAGTAGTGATGAGTGGTATTTTGGGACTTATTTGTGAGCTCGTCGCAATGACCATGTTTTTCGTTAAACTAAAAAAATTAATCCCAGTTCTAGAAATTAAAGGTAAACATCTCCAATATAAAAACCTAACATGACTTTCGAGACATTAACTTAATCGTGCTCTTCTTTCTTACTATTCCTCGTCCTATTTCACTGTCTTCCTTCCTCATTTCGTATAATTATGAACATACCTTACCGTTATTTACATGACAATGACTTTTTAACTCATTTTCGTGTTTTTGGTATTCACACAATCGTGAAACTACCTATTTTTAGTAACTTATGGTTTTTCATTATTGAGATTAGGCTCGAGTTGTCTATCATATTTTATAACTAAAATATAAAATACTGTCATTTTTTAGCATTAGATATACCACCTGCTTCAAAAGCTGAAATTCAGTTAATTTTCTAGAATAGCAGGAAAATTTTTTTTTTTCAGAATAGCAGGAATGAATTTCAGCATCTCACTTACTTTAAGTTGAGTTTTTTCGATTGAAATTGACATTTAAATTCTGTTATTGTTCTGTATTTTTCTTTTTCAATCAGTTTGTGTTATTTTGAACTACAGAAAATAATGTACTTCACAACTATTATAAGACATTTGCATTCGAAAAATATCATCTTAAAAAAAGACTTCCTTCTTCTTGTGCTCGAAATTATTTTAATAATATTTTAATCTACAAGGGGAATTCATCAATAAGGGTAATGGTTAACTTAAATTGAGCGTAGAGGAAGAGAGAGAAGGACATGTCTCCTTTAAATACTGTTTCATTGTAGAATAAACCTTTTTCAGCATGAAAAAATAAATAGCTAGACAAACGAGTAGTAGACTCAAAATAGCAAAAACTATACATGGCGTGAAATAAGACAAGAGTTAGTTACAGCGATTAAAAGCTTTCTCTTGGCAAGATTGAGCATTTCATGAAGAAGAAGAAGTCAATTAAGGGAAGCGTGTGAGTGGAATCAATGCGATATGATCGGAAGAAGGGCGCGAAATTGGAAATATGGTGGGGATTGAGAGAAAAAGAGAGAGAAAGATGAGCTGTAGAGAGTAAGTAAAATTATGTTCACCTTGAAATATTTAACACCTTGGATTCCTTCTAGTATAAGTTTCATCTAAATGGTGCGTTGGAAAGTGCTATATTAATTTTGGGTGGAATTGTACATTCTCCTCGTAACTTAACATCTAAAAGCTTACGAATGGATTCATTTTTACCCTGATTTATCTCCCTTGGATATAATTACTGAAATAGATGATAGATATGTTTGGATCAATGAGAAAAAATTGACTGACAAAGAAAAGAAATGAAGTTCTCTAGTAGTAACCTATCTCAACTAATTTTTATTTTTTCTAAGTTTCCATTAGTGTAAAAGATAATTAGATCGCTGCATATTCCTTTCGGATTTATCAGAATCAATAGATCGTTATCTCGATGACTGCAGTTTCGACCTGAAGACGAGCGCTGAATCGAAGTTAAAGTTGTCCTCATCGAAATAACTATCCGTCAACACCGGGGAAAGCCCGGCTACGAAAACGCTACGGAAATACACGATTCGGAAAGAGATTATATCTAAAAGTTTTTATATCTGAAATACATCTAAATCAACCGCTTGATTTGGTTCGTTGTCAATCAGATAGGATAATCCTAATAGAAAAAGGTGCGTCTAGTTTCTTAGTGATTACTTGGCTTAATTCAATTAGGTTCCGATATTAGCGATTATTGAACTATGTGTAAGTATGATCATCTTATATAACTGCTCACTAAATATTAAACTCTTATACACTCTATAGAAGGACCTTAGCTGATGGCGAAATGATGTTAGCATTGCTTTGGAGCTCCTAAATAACCAATGATGTCTGTCGACAGACTGACAAGGCGGAGAATAAGACGAAAACACCGTAAAAATTGGGTAGATGTTCTCATACACAGGCACACGTCTGACGACAGAAAGGTCGCCTCTGATGATTGTATCTTTGATACCGAAATACGTACTAGACAGTCCACTGTGCAGTTTATCTGTCCAATTTTTACGGTGCTTTGGAGTCTGTTTTCGTCTTTTTCTCCGCCTTGTCAGTCTGTCGACAGTCATCAGTGGGTCTTCAGTCTTGTCATCGTGGTCCTGATCTCTTTTCATTCTTGGAGCTCCTATTTAATGACTATTACTATATATTAAAACGGGCTGTTTGAGTAAGGGTAGACTGATACACCACGTTTGATCAATACCCTATAGCAATGAAAAATGATGGAAATCAGTAACTATGTGATGCTGAAATATTTATTTATCTGGATAACATTATTAAGCTTTCTATATTAAGTCCATATTTTTGTTGCTTCGTTTTTACCCAGTGTTGTCAGTGATTAATTGAGATATAGCTTAAATGTAGCTTCAAATAAGGAAATTTAATGTTCTAAAATTAATTTATGATGTTCATGAAACAGCGACCTAAATTTTTTGATAGCCCATTTGAAACGATAAATAAAATGCATTTTTTATCTCTGAAAGGAATGCTTTAACTTTAACAAATATGTGATACATTTCTAAAATCCTACACTTAAACTTTCGCTTTAGAATTTCCGAGATATTAACGTTAACTGGTAAGAATATAAGAATATGTTACTATTGGCATAGGAATAGAAATAACGAAACATTTTTAGTTTTTTCCCCTTCTTTCTGGAAAAATTCCGGATTAAAAGTCAAATTTTATCGTTAAAGCTGTTGTAATATTAAACTCTAACTATTTATGGCTGGTGAAGAAAAGTTTGTTGGCCTGAGGAACTCTTTGGTGCGTAATTTGTGTAGGGAGAGGTATTTAAGTATGGTTGGAGTACTATATTAGGAAAGATCACAGACATTGAAAGGATAGTGGAAGATTTCTATAACCCTTCAATGATTCGAGAGATTCTGAAAGTAATGTCAGTGAAATCAAAAGCAAGTGAACCGTGAGTGAAGTTATTACCGTTGTCTGTCTACAAGAGCGATGGATTTAATTATTTTGTCGATTTGTTGTTACAATTAAACTTTACAAAAATAGAAATATGGAGTCTAATATTTAAACATTGCAGGAATGTTACTACTTTAATGTGGCATCTTGGAATTTTGAAGGGCTAATATTATTTCAAATTAAATATTTCCAAGTGTAGTGACTTGGAAGTTGGCAAGTAAAAGTCGGATTCGTTTTCGCTTACTGAACATCTGAGAACAGCATTTCTCCGCACAATGATGATCGTTTTTTGCCTTTCGTCGTCTATCTTTGCCCCGCTTCATTTCTTTGAAGGGTTCGAGGAAATCTAAGCTCAAAATTCTTCGACTTTACGACTACATTACTCTTATCGTTGATCCTCGCCGACTCACCTCATCCTCTGACTCCATCAATCTTACCATATAGAACACATTGGCTTCTGGAAGGTGGTAGTCTGCGTCATTTGATCTCTTGACTATCACTTCCTGCCTTGGAGAAGGAAAGGGTTTTATGAGGCGGTGACTCTTAGGAAAAATGGAATCGATTTCTTGGGACCTTGACTATCAATGATCCTGGTAATTGTAAGAGATAAAACAAAAAGTAAATACAAATTTAATAAAAAATGAACTGTAGTATTTATGTTTACTCTGTTTCACGAAACTTTACGACAGATAAATATTTACAGTTTTACTTTCTAAGAAAAGACCATGATACTAAAGTCCCATCTCTTTATTGAGTCCTGTGAATATTTTGTTTTTCTCTTTTAGCACTAAATTCATTGCTTCCTAATCTAACCTTATTAATTTCACTCTGTCATTGATTAATATTTAGTTTGCTTGATATGATTTAATTTTTAGTTTTATTTTCTGCAGACTGTACGAGATAGGCGTTTACGATATGAAAGTTATTAAGAATGTAATAAATCGTTCCTCGCTAGCATTTAAGTTTCTTAAGAGAAAGATGCGACCATCGTGGTTTAACTTTTTTAATTTATAGGAACGACTTCAATTCATTCAAATGCATACTTTATTCTTTATTTATTCAGGAATCATTTGCAGCTCTATTGACTCATTTTATAGTAATTTCATATATCACACTGAAAATTTCGTAAATTTAGTAATTCATTTTAAGACAATGGCAAATTACTATTAGAGTTCATTTATTTCAAATTTCATTTATTCAAAGCTTGTTCCTTTAGGTTGTCCTGGATTTAACTCCTATTCCGGATCAGTAAGCTTCGTTATTCGATTATTTAACGTTCATGTTGTTTAACTACATTACGTAACTAGATAGTATAGTACCAGAAAGAAGCTAATTAAATTAAAAAACAATGGAGTTTGTGACTTCGGAACAAGATTAAAAGCCAAGAGAAACACCTCTTCGGTAGAAAGCAAAACATGAGTGAGTGGGATCTAGTTAGGAGAGTTGAATGGAGAACGAAAAAGAGCGGTGTGGTGTTGGTGTGGGGAATGATTGGAATAGGAAATATGCACGGAGTTCTGTTTGGCAAGAGCGTGGAATTTGGGACATCTCGTTGAGCCGCCTGAATCAGCTTTCAATGGGATTACTGCGAGAGGGAATAGTTATTGCCATTGAATGGTTTGCACTCATCTTTAATTAACCCCATTCTTATGCGCTAATAACTCTGCCTTGGAAAAAACGATAGGATCTATAGAAGTAGCCCTTTGATCAATTTGAATTCTATCCAATATAATAAGCAAGAATCGAAATCTCCCTCACTTCGATTTCTATTCGTCCACTCTACTATGAACACCGATAACTAACTTCTTCTTAAATTAACGTTAACTACTTGAAGTAGATACCATTAAAGATACACAAATTGAGAAATTTTTCCCTGAAAGTATTTTATTTTATTCATTAATATTCGAATTCATTCAGAACTTTAATAATGTAAAAACTTAAGTCTCAAATGTGTTACAAAACATGAGCAGATAAAAGGAATTTGCGCAGAATTATCCCCAATGTAAGAGCTTTAAATCACTTCCATTTGGAAGTACAAAAGCAAGAGGTAACTTGATAGCGGTGTGGTTTTGCTGTTGCCAGAGAATGTGAGAGTGGGCGTTTGACGCGGAATTAATGTATCCCGAGGGATTTCAAAGGTACGTTTATTGTGGTGGTCATTGTGCTCATTGCCGGACTGGCCGCCTTGGGAACAAGTTTACGATCCGACGTTGATTTCAAATGGGTTTATTATCGGCTTATGAATAAGCGAGCTCTGATAACTGTTACTTGGAGCCCGTAACATCTAAATGTATAGCTTTCTATTATTTTTTTCGTCTATCAAAGAATAATTATATGCTTTATTGCTGCTAATCGGATTCTTTTTAAAGATTTTCCTTAAAATTTCAACACAAATGTTAATTAATTTGACTACATTCTGAATCTCAATAATTTTTAAAAATTAAAATTGATCAAAATTTTAATTCCTCAAAATTAAAGAAAAGGAATTTTACGTAAAAACACGTAAACTAACGTTTTCTCTAATATTTATCCGAAGTCGATCTTACGAGTACATATTATGAATGTACCAACATATATATAAAAAGCAAATGTCTGTCCGTCTGTCCGTCTGTCCGTCCCCCTATTTATCTCAGAAAAACGGCTTGACATAGAGATTTGAAACAAACTGCATTGTGTTTCTACGATGCTAAACCCGCCAGGAAAACTATCTTCATCTCTATAAAGGCCCGGGTTCGAACCTAGGAGCACAACATACGTTTCCATAAGAGATGTACGTAAACTACGTTTTCACGACTTGCAGAGGTTGTTTCTTTCAATAAATTAAATTAGAAAAAATGGTCCTACTAAATCAAGAGAAGTGTCAAAGGAAAGGAAAATTATCATAGATTCTTATTTTAGTCGTGAAATATTGACATAGATCCGAACTTTTGAGGATTTTGATAAAACTCACAGAAATTTCGTAAAATAATTGTGAAATGAACAACCCATCCCTTTGACAACTAAGGTCACTGTTGAATGTTGATTTCATGAAGTATCCCATATGAGTGCACGGGGATAATCAGTTCTTATAGTTTTTATAAGATATTTACGTAAAGTAGGCTTTCATGACTTAAAAACAGTAGAATAAATAGTATAAATAATGGTAAGGAACATATTGAATTATTATGATCTAACGGCAGAATTATTTTGTGCTTAGGAGAACCAGATATATACGATAGTAGATATACTTTAAAAAATGAATTTAAGTCCCGTCATGCTTGACGGGGGCGTTTACTAGTTATACTTATAAAGTGCCATCTTAAACTTTATTTAGTACATTATGAGGTGAAATCGCTGTTCTTACGTAATTGGAACCAGAAATTACTTGTGTTACCATGTAAATGTTTATATTTTGATACATTTTGTAACTGCTTATTGCAATCTTCATCGCAGGTTATTGCAATCATTTTGTATAATTTCTTCCTTTGATAAAATGACAATTACTACAACTTCGAGCTTTCGTCGTAATGCGAGTTTTAGCGATGTAATAAGTGGTTTAATTTCGTATCATTTGGTTCCCCTATAGAATTATTGTAGTGTAGCTCTGCGTTTGAACGTCTTCAACTATGAAATTACAGCCTATTGAGTTTTCTGTTTAGGAAATCCTCACAAATTTCTCTGTTTCGTATGAGAAGCTTCACTAATGAAGAGATGGTTGACGTCACGCATATTCATCAACCGGAATATGTAAGGATGCTGTTTGCATCTGTTCCTACGTATAGTTTTGTGTAAATTTGACAGCAGTTATTTCCTTCTTTGAGGAGTTCTGATTTAACCAGTGAAACCTTATTGGCTGGAATTTCTACTGAGCAGAGCAGACATAAGCAGATATTAAATTTCAGCAATCCTTTTATTACTATAGGGAAACGACTGTTTTTTGAATGATTCATTTCGTTCGTTGGCATCATGGATTTAGATTACTAACGTAGGTTCTGCGTATTTATTACGACCTTCAAAGAAAATGCTACAGCATATCTACTGAGAGACCAGTCAAATGAGTTTCTGTGGGAAAACAGAGTGACGAAAATGAGGGGAAACGCTCTTATTTAATCGTCCAAGCGAATTATATTTATTACAGGTATCCGTAAAATGTACCATTGAAATAATCAGTATTCTATCGGAACTGAAGTTTTATATTTTGACCAATCCTTCATGTTGAGTACATTTTTTAAATTTCGTTTCTTTCCTAACTTATATATTAAAGAAAATATGACAAACTCGTAGTATTATTTTTCTAGCCACCTTAAGGCATTTCTGTTATTGAAGTATTCTGAATGAAATAATTGAATGACCAGAAAATGGGATGTAAATGCCTCACAATTTACATTTGCTTCTGTTGAAGTAGTATTGTCTTTGTAAAACTCTGTATAACACTTTTTGGCGACAAATGAACACTGATACCTCTTTATCTTAGCTTCATTTTAGAAAAGGATTCCCATGTCACAATTGAAAACCTGTGTATATAATAATTATTATTCGATCTAAATAAGGAAATATTCCAAAAAAGATTTTTGCAGTGTATTTTCGCTTAAAATTATTCGGAAGCTAAATCTAGAATAAATTAAATAGAAGATGATACCTCAAGAATATTCATTAGAGAAATTAAGATAAAAGTCTGAATGAATTCATCCAAATCTCTGAAAGTAGAAAAAAATCCCTACCAGTTAGATAAATTCATTGCTGGGCATTTGACATGCCTAGGGAAGGGAATTCCTTCGCTGGGAAATATCATTCTTCTTTCAAACTTCCGGAATGCTTTCGGAATTCCACTAAATTAATTAATTATATAGAAGGGGTTATATATTGCTCAACTTTAAATAAGATTCTATATTAAGATTAATTATTTTATCCTTTGGTCCCGATAAAAAGCAAAACTGGTATGCAACCGTCACTTTTCCTTATTAAACGAGAGAACAAGTTGAAACTTTCTGGGGAATTTCAGATATAGTACAATTTCTACAGGAATGTATCTTAGTTTTCCGCATTTGATATATCTACTCGAATAAGATGAAAGGGAATGTGAATTTCTGGAATATAGTGATTAAAATGCAGTGGAGCCCTACCCACGCAATCTAATAAATATCTAAATTTAAGATGAAATTCGATACAAAATTAAGACTGGTGGCATGTATGAAATATATTTTAATGTAAATTCGCTTAGAAATGTTGAATTGCAGACTCTATAAGATGTATGTTTTGAGTTATAGCAAAATAAAGTAGAAAGGTGGTAAGAGCTGTACCGTATTTTTGTGAATAGTTTATTAATTTTCGTACTTGCGGGATATTTTCCTTTATCTTTCAAGATAACGCATTTCCTTGTGAAAGTAGTTTCCGTAATTCCGGCGATTATTTAAAACCGACATATTTGATTGGTTTTCTCTAGCAACCTATTTACCTTTTGTAACTTAATCTACACTGTTGGTCAAAATATATATTATGCATATTTTTCAAGGTTCCAGAGGGTTGGTTCTTTAAGGTTATTTTAGCGGTCCCATGCAATAACTAATCCCAACTAATCGCTACTTTAATAGTTATATTAGCTATTCCGTTAAAAAACTCTATGTGAGTTTTCAGGTAGAGCGTAAAGACTGCTGCGGGTAAATTATCGATAATAGCTTGAGATTATGAAATATATTGAGAAATTAGTCCGATTCTTCCTAAACGCGCAATAATAATAATGAGCTTAGGAAGGAATTGCTAATTTCTCCACATTTTGCTCATTTTCTAACTGTAATAAAAGAGCTTTTGTCGATTGAAAATGTCTAAATATGTATAAATAATTAGCGAGCCTTTGAAAGAATACAAATCATTTGAAAGATGTCAGAGTCTTATTCTAGGTAGATGGGCTTTTAACATGAGAGACCTATGCGGCTATTTTGTAGGCAACCCACAAAACTTGTGATTAGCTGGTTACCGCAACATCAGGCGCCTACGTCGCTTCGGCATAGAAAATAAATTATGTTTGGTTATTACCAATAATTTTCCACCCTAATTTTTTTAAAAGTATATATGGATGAGAGTGAAGGTCCTGGAAAATTAAGTTTTATGGACATACTTTTTTCATCGCCATGAAAGCTAATTTTCAAAATTCTCTTTAGACAATATTTCATTGCCTAATTTAAAGGCTAATTTTCATATTGGCAGCGTTTAGTTTCATCATTAATCCCCTTCACTGACTCATCCTTTACTAGCCAATGCTTTCAAATCATCACACTCTTCATTCCATCACGCCTTCTTCTTTTTGCTCCCCATCTTCTCGTCATTTTATTAGTCTTTCCCTCCATCCTTATCATCTTCCTGTTCATTTAATCTTCGAAATCGACATTCCCCTGTTACCCAAACAGAAAGAATTCCTTTAAGTTAATTAAGCCTTTCTCTCTCTTCTCATCATTTACTTTATCGTCTTTATTCTTTTCTCCGTGTACTCCTTTCGTATTCCTTCAGCTGTCGTTTCTATGCATTTGGTTATAAGTTGCTTATCCAAAATTCTTTTTTTCCTATTTGTGTTCCTTTTTTCCTGCTTCACTTCTTCAGGAGCAAAACTATTTGTTTTATTCAGGAAGGTATAAAAATCCATTAATTTAATTTGAAAATAACCTTTACAGATATTAACACTAAATTAAATTTCAGTGATTGTTTTTAAGCCAGTACCCATCCAGGTGATGAAATAAATGTTACTAGAAAGTATAAGAAATAGTGTTTCTATGTTAGAAGATGGAACGCTACACATGGTGAAGAGGATTAAAATGTTCATCCCAGGTGACTCCGGTCTCCATCAATGATTATGAGTGCTTTGTGGGAGATAAAATAGAGGCAATGTATTTAGACATGAAATTAATTTCAAATTATTACATGACGGTGTAACTCAAATATTTGTGTTGATTTTTGCAAAACAACGATCCTTATTTTCTAAGGAATATAATTGAAAGTAATACGCTCCTCTCCTTGAAGGTGTTATTTTCCCATTTAGCATATTTTTTTCACACAGTGGTTTCAATGGTATCCTTTCAATGATTTGAATAATCGGAGGGGCTGCCGGATAGCCAAGTGGGCAACACGTTCGACTTCGGTAAAAGCGGTCCCGGGTTCGAGTTCCGGTGGGGGCCTATGTGCGAAATGACCTAACCTTTCGAAGCACTTTAAGAAATACTACAACTAATAATTGGAGAATGCATTGATTTTACTATGACCAGATTTACCTTAGTGTCCTTGTGAAATAAAACAGATATTCAGAGACTATACATCCGGAGGACGAAGAACAAGTTATTGATATTTTATAGTTTTTAATGAGGTGTCAGAGATGGAGGTGGAATTTTGTACAGAAAGCAAATTTACGATACAGAAATTTGTGCGTAGTTTATTTAGTAGCATTTTAACTCATTTGAAAACAATACTAGTACGTACATCCCAGTTACTTTAAAATTCCTTATAAATAGGATATTTTGTTTTCTTTTTGTTCCAGGAAAACCCGACGATTTGGATATGTTTCTCTGAAATCATATGTATATCTTCCACTTGAGAGAATTCGGGTCTTTTCGTTGTAATGTTATCTGAGGATTTGATATATATATATA